>APFE030044132.1:0-10359 GCA_000404065.3 Pinus taeda | reverse complement strand
AAAGATGGAGGATGGAGAATGTGTACAAATTCAGGAGCCATCAATAAAATCACAATCAAGTACAAATTTCCTTTACCTAGAATTGAAGATTTAATGGATCGCTTGATTGGAGCAAAGTATTTTTCAAAACTAGATCTTAAAAGTGGGTATCATCAGATAAGCATAAGAGAAGGAGATGAGTGGAAAACCGCTTTTAAGACAAATGGGGGATTGTATGAGTGGAGAGTAATGCCTTTTGGGTTGTCAAATGTACCAAGTAAGTTTATGAGACTCATGAACGAAGTTTTTAAAGATTTTATTAGTAAATTTGTAATAGTATATCTGGCGATATATTAGTTTACAACAGGTCTAAGGAGGATCACATGAGGCATCTGAATTATGTCTTACAAAGGCTACAATAGGAGAAATTATTGCTGAATTTGAAGAAGTGTTCATTCATGAAAGAAGAGCTAGTGTACTTGGTCTTTGTTATTTCTGCTGAAGGGCTGAAGATGGATCCAGAGAAGATCAAGGCCATCATGGAGTGGCCTTCACCTAAAAGTGTCTTTGAGGTAAGAAGTTTTCATGGTCTTTCTAGCTTTTATAGAAAATTCATTAAGAATTTTAGTAAGATCAATGCACCTATTATTGAGACCATAAAGAAGGACAAACAAACATTTAGATGGACTGCTGAAGCAGAAAATAATTTTCAGTTGTTAAAAAAGAAAACCACTCAAAAGCCTATTTTGGTTCTACCTGATTTTAGTAAGCCTTTCCAAGTGAAGTGTGATGCCACCGGGGAAGAAATTGGAGGTTTTTTAAGCCAAGAAGATAGACCTATAGCCTACTTTAGTGAAAATCTAAATGATTACAAAAGGAAGTATTCTTCTTATGGTAAGGAGTTTTATGCAATTGTGCAGTCATTGAAGAAATGGAGGCATTATCTAATGTCAAGGGAGTTAATACTTTATTCAGATAACCATGCACTATAGTATACTATGCAGCAACCAAAGCTTAGCTAGAAACATGCCAAATGGTTGGAGTATCTTCAAGATTTTCATTTTGTTTTGAAGCATATAAATGGCCAATCAAACAAAGTTGCAGATGTCTTAAGTAGGAGGAATGTATTATTTCAAGAGAGTCAAATCCAAGTGTTGGGTTTTGATTTTCTTAAAGAATTGTATGAAATAGATCTAGATTTTAAAGAGGCATTTGAAGCTTGTAAAAATCCTGTTTTGATGGATAGGAGTAGATGGTTGGATTACATCTTACAAGATGGACCGTTGTTTAAGAAAAATCAGCTGTGCATACCAAACTACTCAATGAGGGAGAATTTAGTCAAAGAAAAACATAGTGGAGGACTTGCAAGAAATTTTGGCATAGATAAGGCTTTTGAATAGTTGAACATATTTTATTTCTGGCCAAAAATGAGATATGATGTGGAAAAGTATGTGAGAACTTGTAAAGTCTGTCAATATGCAAAGGGAAGGAGCCAAAACATAGGTTTGTATATCCCATTACCAATTCCAGATAGGCCTTGGGATATGGTAAGTATGGATTTGTTTTGGGCTTACAAAAGATTCAAAGAGTTAATGATTCAATTTTTTTTTGTAGTGGACAGATTTTAAAAAATGGCACATTTTATTCCATGTTATAAGACTAGTGATGCTTCTCACATTGCTAATTTGTTTTTTAAAGAGGTTGTAAGATTGCATGGGTTTCCTAAGAGTATTGTCTTAGACAGGGATTCCAAATTTGTCAGAGATTTCTGGAGGACACTATGGAAGAAATTGGGAACCAAATTAAGTTTCAGTTATGCCTATCATCCACAAATTGATGGACAGACTAAAGTTGTGAACAGGAGTTTAGGCAATCTCTTAAGGAACCTTACTGCAGAACATCCAAAGCAATGGGATCAAGTGTTGGCACAAGAAGAATATGCATATACTGAGTCACCTAACAGGAGTACAGGACAGAGTCCATTCCATATTGTTTATGGAATGCATCCAAGAGGAGCATCTGAGTTAAGAAACTTGGGAAAATATGAGATGAGAAGTGCAGAGGGTGAAGATTTTGCTTCAGAAATGCAAGCAATACATGAACAAGTGAAACAACAACTCCAAGATAGCAACATCAAGTACAAAACCAGAGTAGACATGAGAAGAAGAGAGGTGAGCTTTGAAGTTGGAGATCTAGTTTTAGCACATCTCAGAAAGGAGATGTTTCCAAAGAGGGAGTATAACAAGTTGAAGTTCAAAAAAATTGGACCGTGCCGAGCGTTGAGGAAATTTTTTGCAAATTCCTATGAGATTGAGTTACCCCCTAATGTTGGAATATCACTAATTTTTAATGTTACAGACCTTTTGTTAGGCCCCTATACTACTAGTGTAACCCCTTATTGTTACTAGTACAACCCCCTTATTATATTTTTGTACCCATGAAGTTCCCATATTGTTACTGTTGTGCCCCATAGAAGCCCACTATTGTTATTATTGTGCCCTTACATTATTATTGTTATGTCGGCTCTGATTATATTATGACTCCTTAGACTCGTATATATAGAAAGGAGGTCTTATCATTTGTATCATCCAAGAATTTTTCATTTATGTAATGTAAAGGAGGTTTCCCCCTAGAAGAGGCTGAACTATAAGGCATTGATCTATCTTTCCTATCTTTTCTTGAGCTGGTTTCATAACATTTGGTATCAGAGCTTTGGATTCTAGGGTTTCGTTCCTCCAAACAGGTCATCATGGCATTTTCGTAACAACTTTTTTTCTGCAACGTTTCAGAAGCTAAACAAAAAACCCATTTGAGAAACAATCGCGCTGAAACGCGGGTCCAAATTTCAGAGCTTTTCACACTATATTTGCGGAGATATTATCTAAGGAAGTTGGTATTTTGTAGACTCCTGAATTACATTCCAATTAGGTGACCTGGGGAAAATCATCATAACTTTCTCTCTGTGCATCAGAGTAAAATTTGTAAGAAGGTACAAAAAGAGGACAGACTGCAGTTTCTTGTATATATATTTTCAGAGCCAAAAGTAAAAACATTGACTCATGGCACGCCGTACAAGTTTGCTCTACTGAACTAGTCTATAATAAAGTCACTGTGGGAGATTTTGCATATCTCTTCCTTGGAGAATCCAATTTGGATCAGATTGGGGCATTGGAAAGAGGACACAGAGGGCTACTACAAATCACAATTTTAGAACTTAAAGATCTGAAAGTACAAAGTTACAATCGTTTCAAGATCGAGCTCCTAAAATCAAGAAAAGGCAAGATGAAGACGTTTGATGGCAAGGATCTGGTAAATTGGATACTTCAGATGGAGCAATATTTTGATCTACATGGTGTACCACTATTACAAAAGGTATGTATTGCATCTTCATATTTAGAACCAGATCTCAATTTTTTATGGTATAAAGGGCTTTTTTCTGTAAAACAACTTGTTACGTGGGTCAATTTTTCATGAGGAAATTCTCAGCACATTATGAGGATACAAAGAGAAACACCTTCTTTAGAGCAACACCACAACAATTGGAAAGAGTAAAAGAGCTTTGTTACATAGTGGAAAGTAGAATTATGGCAACAAGGAAGTCTACACCTCACAACTATAGTAATGAAAGTGTTGTTTCTCCTAGCCTTCCACAACCTACAAAGGTTACACCATAACAATTGGAAGAGAAAAGAGAAAAATGACTTTGTTATAATTGTGATAGAAAATGCACTAAAGGTCATAAGTGTGCTGAGAAGAAATTATTTTACATAGATTATGAAGAGGAGGAAGAAAAGGATCAAGAAACATTAAAATAAGAGTATATACACCAGGAACCAACCCTTGAGAAAGAAGAAATGAATCCAACCATATATTGTAGTGCATTGGCTGGAATTACCACTCCTCAAATTATCAAGATAGATGGACATATCAAGAAGAAAAATGTTCAAGAAGTGAAAGATCACATCAAGCATAAAGAAATAAATCCAACCATATCTTGTAAAGCATTGGAAGAAGTTACCACTCCTCAAACTATCAAGATAGAAGGACATATTAAGAAAAAGGTTCAAGTAGTGAAATATCACATCGAGCATCAACAAAAAGTTCTCCAACTTTTAAAGGATAATGCCACTTTGGTACAAAATCAAATGGAATAACAGGTAGATCAACATTGTAGTGAAAAATGTTTTGATGTAGGTGATTGGGTATTTTTACTACTACATCTCAAGCAAGCTATTTATGAGAAGGAAATGTTGGAAATACTACACGCACTTATGAAATGGCGACCTTACCGAATGGGAAGACACTTCAAGGTAAAAATGGATCATGATAGTATTAAATACTTTTTAGAACAAATATTATCTATAGAAGAGTAGAAAAAATGGGTCACAAGTATATTGGGTTGTGAGTTTAACATCATCCATAGAAAAGGGAAGCAAAATTTTGTTGCAGATGCACTCTCAAGAAAGGATGAGGATGTGGAAGCATTGTTTTGTGCTATTTCTATTATCCAACCAGATTGGATAAATGAAGCAAGGGATGAATGGAAGAAGGACGAAGAAATGTGCCACTCATTCAAAAGTTTGCAGAAATCCCAATTTCCAACAATATGTCAGAACCTGAAGAGGAGGAGAAATCATATTGAACTTGGCGTCCGACAAGACTCGCAACTTACGAAATCGATCAATTTCAGAGTATTTCATCAAGTGAAAGGAACTTACCAGCTTAAATTCCACATGGAGGACAAGTAATATTCTACAGAGCATCAAGAACTATTCAAGCATTGGAAAACACTTTTTGAAGGAGAGGGGCATTTTAGGCCCCATACTATAGTGTAACCCCTTATTGTTATTGATACAACCCCTATTATATTGTTGTACCCATGTATTCCCATATTTTTACTATGTTTCCCCATAGAATCCCACTATTGTTTTTTTTTTGTAAGCTTGGGGGGACTCTCGATTTACATGTCCATTATGTACCCTCTACGGGGAGGGGTTTGCCCAAGATTTGAACCCAAGACTTCTGGTTCGGTGAACTTCATTTCCCACGGCTTTGCCGCTGGCTACCCCATGTGGACGAATCCACTATTTTTATTATTGGCCCTTACATTATTTTTGTTATGTCGGCTTTTGATTATATTATGACTCCTTAGACTCCTATATATAGAAAGGAGGTCTTGTCATTTGTATCATCCAAGAATTGTTCATTTATGTAATGTAAAGGAGGTTGCCCATTTGAAGAGGCTAAATTATAAGGCATTGATCTATCTTTCCTATCTTTTCTTGAGTTGGTTTCATAACACCTATACAAGTATGAAGGTGAAATTGTAGATGATACAACACAAGATCAAGAGACCCATGAGATTAATTAGGTAAAATAGTTACCCATAGCAAAGGAATTGCAACTAGAAAGAATTTTGGACAAGAAGGTGTTTAAGAAAACAAGGAGACGAGAATACTTTAGTATTTGGTAAAATGGAAGGATCAGCCAACCACTGAAGCTACTTGGGTTACAGAAGACATGCTACAAAAACTAGGTAGTTCTGTAGATGAAATCATGGATAGGATCCCATGAAGAATTTTGTCCTCAGGAGTCTGATGCAGGAGCATGTGACTTGGAAGGAAAATCTTCAAACTTACTCCAAAAATCTAAAGCAATCTATAGGCAAAGGAGTGGGGTCCTCTAGCCAACAATTTCCATGCTTTTCTAGTTTAAGATAAGGATAGAAATAAGAATAAAATCATGTTGTAATAATATCTTATGGATAAGCTATAATAAGCTTTATGCATAATTGCTTTAAGTCATTCTATGTAAATGACATGCTTTTGTATGGGATAAGGACCCAGAGGGCTTATCTATTATTTATAAAATGAAATAATGGGACACTCTGGAGGAGTTGAGCCTAGAGGCATTATCATTGGCAAAAACTTTTTCTATGCATCTGATTGATGGTTCCCTGTTAAACTGTTATTCTTCTGCATGTATCAATTCTAGTTCTGTTATTTCCTGTGTTTCATTAAAGGTGATTCAACCTTTGTTTACCAATAAACACTTAAGTTTATGGTTTGTTGGGGTGTTTTCCTTTCATATTGGCGTGCCTGTTTTCTGGCATGCATTGTTAAGCTCCACAACATAGACTTTGTTTTACATAGAGATGTCGTTAGTCAAAATAGAGTTCCGAACTTGAATTTTATTGCATAGGAATTATACCCTCGTCGGGTCCGTAACCTTTGTTGCATCGGTAAGTGAGAGCAAGATAGAACTCAACTATTGGAATGCCGAAATCCGATAACGTGACACTATCGGAGCTGAAATATTATAGGGAGGCTTTGATAGAATATAAGGTCCACGATTGTTATTGCATCGCAGAACCCCAAGTGGAGTGGAACGGACCTTTGGAGCCACCGAAGTCCGAAACTTTGACAACCCTGACCCAAAACACTATAGAAAAGATTGAAAAGGTTGTCGGTTCCGCGATTATTATCGCATCGCCAGATCGGAACGGGAGGAGCAAGCCTTTAGACTATTAGAGTCACCGATCGCGAAATCTGATAATCCTATGTGTTATTGCATCGAGGGAAGAAGCTTGGAAGGGCCGATTATAGACCGTCGATAGCATTAATTGCGTTAAACACATTGTTTGAATTTAAAGTGATGATAGTGTATTTCCATTCTTTTGGAATGAAAGCCCTCTACCTGTGTATATTTCACTTTAAACGCATTATCACTTGTTTTAAAGCAGTGATAGTCTATCTTTATAATTCCTATGGGATTATAGTCTTGCTAGAGGAAAACGGGCCTTTGATATGATTTGTGCCCGATAAGAGGGTTGGGGTGATCGGAGGAAAAACTCATGAGACAGTGAGTCTAACATTAGATGATTGATACATCTCTTGAAGCAGAAAGAGGAATTCAGCCAGAAATTGAAGAAATTATGTCAGGCTTCAGTCGTTTGTCCATATCGCCTGCACCCAGGTCACCAAGATGTTACATATTGAAATAGAAATAGATGCTCACATTAGAAATTGAATCGAATTGAAATAGAATTGAGATGTACACTAAAATCAATGTGTTAAAAATTTAAATGTACATTAAAGCCAATGCATCTAAAATTGACATCAACATGTTATAAATTGAAATGAAAATATAAGCTCACATTGAAATAGAGATAGAAATTGAGTTTGATGTGTACAATAAAACAAACAATTATGTATGTGTATAATTAATATATTATCAATCAAACAATTATGTATGTGTATAATTAATATATTATCAATCGACATCTTTCTGTATCAATTTCTAATATGTAAAAGAGTTTAGAAATTTTAAAATGAAGTTGTATTTGAAATGAAAATAAAATCGTGGCGGATAGAAATTTAGTCACAAATAATTTGATGCACCGGGACTTGAAATAAAAATAAAAATTGACATTGAAAAATCAATAATAATAGAAATTAAAATTGAAATAGACTTATACATTTAATTAAAAATTGAAATTGGAATTGAAATTGAATATAAATTGATATGTAGAAAATTAAATTGAAAATGAAATAGAAAGTGAAATTTTAATTGAAATCAAAATAGAAAGAAACTGGAGAATGAATTCAAGATGAATTGAAGAGAAATTGAAATTGGATTTTTTATTGAATGAGTTATGTGAAGAGAGAGTTAACAAGTAGTCAAAGAGGACACATGTCAAAAGTGTTAATTGAAACTAGGCCGTTATGGTGATCTCGTACATCGGAACCATTGAACAAATCTCATAATTGATATGTAGAGTTCTTCCACTTATTAACTCAATGAATTAAATAAATTATGATCATGTATGTACTGAGTAATTTCTATGTCTAGATGTATTTATTCCAATTTTCAATTTCTAAATGGAGATAAAAATAAAATAAGAAATAAAAATAAAATTTGAAATTGAACTTTACATGTACATGGATACAATGTCTTAGAAATTGACATGTACACTAAAATCGATGCATTAGAATTTGAATAGAACTGAAATAGAATGAGAAATATGATGTGCACTAAAGTCAATGTATTAGAAATTGACATTGTACAATAAAATCAATGCATCTAAAATTGACATTTACATTGAAACCAAAATGTTAGACATTGAAATAGAAATAGAAGCTCACATTAGAAATCGAATAAAATTGAACTATACACTAAAATCAATGTGCTAAAAATTTACATGTACATTAAAACCAATGCATCTAAAATTTACATTAACATGATATAAATTGAAATGAATATATAAGCTCACATTCAAATAGAGATAGAAATTGAGCTTTATGTCTACACGGAAAAAAACTATTATGTATATGTATTTTGAATAGAATATCAAATGACATGTTTTTCTATCCATTTATAAAATGTAAGAGTCTAGAAATATTAAGGTGAAGTTGCATTTGAAATGAGCACTAAAATCGTGGCGTAAAGAAATTGATAGAAACAAATAATTCAATCCACTAAGACTTGAAATAAAAATGGAAATTGACATTGAAAAATCAATAGTCATAAAAATAAAAATTGAAATAGATGCTGACATTTAATTAAAAAAAATAAAAAATTGTCATTGAATATAAATTGATCTATAAAAAATTAAATTTGAAATGAAATAGAAAGTGGAATTTGAATTAAAATCGAAATAGAAAGAAACTCGAGTAAGAATTAAGACTTTCATTGAAGAGAAACATAAATTGGTTTTTTTACTAAAACGAGTTATGTGAATAGAGATATAATAACTAGTTAAAGATCTCACATGTAAAAAGTGTTCATTTAAACTAGGTAGTTATCGTGATCATGTATCTTGGAACCATTGAACAAATCCCACAGTTGACATGTAGGTTTTTTCCACTTATTAAATCAATCAATTAATAACTTAAGAACATCTATGTAGTGATTAATTTTTATGTCTAGATGTCTCTATTTCAGTTTATAATGTGTAAATGGAAATAGAACTAAAATAATAAATATAAATCAAAATTGAAATTTGAAATTCAAACTCATGTTGAATAGAATAAAAATATAAATTGACATGTACACGGAGACAATATCTTAGAAATTGAAATGTACACTAAAATCAATGCATTATAATTAAAATAAAACATAAATAAATCACCAACCAGAATGTCTACTAAAGTCAATATATTAGAAATTTACATTGTATATTAAAATAAGTACATCTAGAAGTGACATGTACATCGAAATCAACATATTAGACGTTGAAACAAAAATATAATCTCACACGAGAAAGTGAAAAGAATTCAAAAGATTGATGTGTACACTGAAACAAAAAATTATGAATATGTATATTGAATAGAATATCATGAGACATGCTTTTGTATCGATTTATCACATGTAAAAGAGTACGAAAATATTAAGGTGAATTTGTATTTCAAATGAGCACTAAAATCATGATATATAGAAATTGATAGTCACCCATAATTCGATGCACTAGTACTTGAAATAAAAATAAAAATTGTCATTGAACAACTAAAATAGACATTAACATTTAAGTAAAACTTAAAATTAAAATTTCCATGGAATATAAATTGATTCGTACAAAATTAAATTAAAAATGAAATAGAAAGTTGAATCTGAATTCGAATCGAAATAGAAAGAAACTGGAATAGTAATTGAGGTTGACATTGAAGACAAATTGAAATTGAATTTTTCATTGAAACGAGTTAACACGTAGTCAAACAACACACATGTCAAAAGATTTCACTGAAACTAGGTCATTATGGTGATCTCTTACCTCAGAAACATTGAACAAATCCCACGGTTGACAGGTAGATTTCTTCAGCTTATTAACTCAACGAATTAAATAACATATGATCATATACGTAGTGACTATGTTTTATGTTTAGATGTCTCTATTTCAATTTCTGATGTTTAAATAAAGTTACAAATAAAATAAGAAAAAAAATAAAAATTGAAAATTGAAATTGATATTGACATTGAATAGATTATAAATATAAATTGACATGTATATGAAGGAAATGTCTTAGAAATTGATGTCTACAGTAAAATCAATGTTTTAGAAATTGGATATAACTAAAATAGAATGAGAAATTGGGATGTCTACAAAATTCAATGTATCAGAAATTGACATTGAACATTAAAATCTGCGCTTCTAAAATTGACATGTACATCGAAATCAACATGCTAGACATTGAAACATAAATAGAAGCTAACATTAGAAATTGAATAGAATTAAAATAGAATTGAGATGTACAATAAAATAAATGTGTTAAAAATTTACATGTGAAATTGAAAATCATGCATCTAATATTCACATCAATATTAGAAATTGAAATGAAAATAAAAGTTCACATTTAAATAGAGATGGAAATCGAACTCGATGTG
>APFE030044123.1:85406-116279 GCA_000404065.3 Pinus taeda | reverse complement strand
GATTTCAAACATAGATCTTCATCTATAGCTATTAGCATGCATAGTACATACAAAATTCAAATACATGTCAGTGGTACTAGTCACATAAATGATAAATCTATTAAATCATGATTCATAATTCATAACTGAAAGACAACTTACAACTACAAGATAGTAAGATAAACACATTGACAACTGTAGTTTTCTCATTAAGTCATCAAATCAAAATGTGTTACATAGGTAGTGTTGGTGCAATGCCAATGGCAAATAGAAATAGAAAATATAAAACAACTACATGTATACAAGCCTCAAGGCATCAATCAGCATTAGAATCAGCATCACTGTCCCCATCATCATGGTCCCCACTGCTCTCCTCTACATCCTCCTACTCCGCTGTATCCATAGTCACCTCTGCATCTGCTGGTATGGAGGTTGACCCCTCTAAGTCATCAAACCTAACAGGCTCTAGCACTGGATCATTGAGATCCATGTTGGCCAATGCCAACTCAACAGTGGTGTCCAGACCCATATCATTAGGAACAGTGTTACTTGGGAGCGGGAGCGAAAGCGGGGAGCAGGAGTGAAAACGGGAGCGGAGCGAAAGCGGGGAGCAGGAGTGAAAACGGGAGCGGGAGCGACATATTTAGAAACTCTTGGTTTGGTGCTCTTGATTAAATACGAGTTCCATACCCTAATACATGACAAAATTCAATGGAAACATTGCAATCCCCTAATCCTAAAATCCTGAAAAACTGATAAGTCTGCTGGATTTTGAATGAAATCTAAAATTCTACTTTCTCCATATGAAATCCAATGAGGGCGGAACCACTCGCAAACATCTTGAGTCACTTCATGGTAATGTTAAAAATTTAAGTAAAATGATGAAAATGAAGATTAAGGAGAATGTCACTTTTACTTTAAGAATTTAACATTACCATGAATAGCATATCAATACTAAGGATCAGAGTCAGACAGGGAAACCCATGAGTCAGACAAGGAAGCCCAGGGAGTCCCCAAAAACAAAAAACAAAAAATTAAAAAAAGCCGTTTTTTGTTTTTTGTTTTTGGTTCACTAGCCGCTGTACTTAACCCAGCTGGGTTGATACGAACTCGGCCGAGCTGGTATTAACTCGGCCGGCAGAACCGATTCAATGGCCGGGTCACAAAATCCAAGGCTGGCTCGGACCAACTCAGCCACTGGGTTGATACGGACTCGGCCGAGCTGGTATTAACCCGGCCGGCCGAATCGATTCAATGGCTGGGTCACAAAATCCAAGGCTGGCTCAGACCAACTCGGCCGAGTTGGTTCCAAGCTGGCCGTTTTTTAAAACATTGGTTCCAAGGATGGGATAGAGAGATCAGTACCCGAAGAGGGACCGGTTGCTGAAGCTTGAGTGTGACCATCCCTCAGAGATGTAGGTCGGGAAGAGGGAACTTGTTTCACTTTATTCTTGTCCATCCCCTTTTTTTGTCGAACCAAATTTTTTTTTGGCGTCTGGTTCATGTCATTTGGGCCTGTTCCATTCCCATCTGAACCTTCATTCCCATCCAAAGATTTTGCTTCTGAATTACCTTTTGCAAGCAATGGACATTCTTTATAGAGATGTCCAACTTCATGACACCTCCTACATCTAAATGGTAACCCGTCATAGTCCAATTTTTGCAATCTGGTAATTCCCCACCATTGTAGCTTCAAGCTTTCCACTAGACCCTCTCTGGTGTCTAGATGAACCAATATACGTGCAAACGTCATCTTGCTCGATTCTACAAAAGATTTATCATAATCTTAAAAAACCCCCAAATCATCCCCAATACGTCTGAAGATATCTTCGGTCTAGAATTGAAGAGGCAAACCTGGCATTCTTACCCAAATCGGTTCTACCCCAGTTGTTCTCTCTCTGGGTCGAATAGAGGTGACCATCTCTTCAGCATAACAGGGTCCATTTCAGTATGCCAATATTTCGTCAATACCCATGATGCATGTTTAGCCCTAATGAACCACAATGCAAACCATCCCTTGGTCGTAGTCACCACATTCGACAGGCTTTTCAAAAGCTGGCCCTAAACCTCCGTGACCCATTTCTTCAGACACGTCGAAGTGTAATTTCTCCCACGAATCCTCTCTACCAGAACACGATCCACTGTGTCCATGACTTCATCCAATTTAATGCCTTCCCCTAGAACCAACAATCTCCCTCTTTCTCTAACTTTAATGTTTTTTGATTTATTTTCTCGCTTCTTCTGTCTACCCTCATCAACATTTCTAATGTCTTGTGAGGGGATGTCTGCAAAATTGCTAACCCTAGCCTCCCCTTGATGACAATCAGAATTATGAACAAGGATCTCGACAAAACATCCTGAGGTTTGAGCCATAGATATATTTCAGAGACCCTGAGTTATGTGGATTTTGCCAATGTTCTGTTCCTGGTCATAATCCGCAATGTATTGATACTCAGAGGGTCCTGGACCACCATTTTGTTCCTGCAATCCCATCTCGTTTTGGGGTTCCAAAGTTATGATCTTCTGTCGGACTAGGGTTTAAGCATTTCTCCAGAAATTGTAAGGACGATGGGGATGGGACCAAAAGATCCGTTTGCTGCTATACATAATCCAATATAGGGTCCACTAAATTTCGTGTGCACTGAAACCCTAGAGAACTTTGCTCTTATGCCAACAGTAGGTTTTCAAATCCTAGGGTTGCGGGGCTTCCATAAACCTCCTTCGGAGAATACCTAGATGAGGCGACCTGCATAACCAGTGCCCCATCTGATCCCAATGGCTCCATATTAGAATGATGAGGTGGAAACTCTGTCCAGATAGGCACAAAACCTAATGGATCTGAAGAATAATCTACCAGCTCTTCGTCCATCTTAGCAACGCAAGCTGACCTTCGGATGTTCTGAAGCCTCCTCAATACCCGATAGTTATTCCGCACTCTCACCGTATAACACTTGCCCGAGCCCCACGCCTCTAGCCCCAAGCTAAAACAGATTAGACCTCCCTTCTCCGTTGCCTACAACTATTCACTGCAGGCGACTGTTGAAAATTATCCAAACCCTAACTGTGACTGCGGGTTCGATCCTTCACACAACTTTAAAGCCATTTTCGCCCCCTGATTCTATCACAACTTGGTGCAAACTTGTATATCTTTCAAGAAACTATTTTTGGATGTAACTTTCAAGGCATACAATACCTCTTGTGCGACCTTGAGGGCATTAATACCTCTTGGCTTTACCTTGATCGGGTGTTATTCTTGTAACATTTTATTCAACAATTTAGACTTGGGGTTCTTGCCAAATCATATATTATGTTATGCAAAGTTGATATACATTATACAATTCTGTCTTAGTTATTTCTATATCTAATAAGAGTTTTTCTTTGCAATTATATAGTTTTAGCTTCTGGCCAAACGGAATGTACAGTTGTCATAGCAGTGCTTTGATCTGTCTGTGAAGAGAGAGTGCAAGTTTAAAGTTGAGTCCTAAGCATTTGATCTAGAGCCGTGGCCGAGGTCTATGTATCCGACACTAGCACACATTTGCCCAATCAGCAAAACTGAAATGTTCAATAAATTACGGAAGTATGTCCTGATAGAGCAATAGAATCCCATCAATAAATTATCATGTCTATTGTGGTAGCCTGGTTGAAGCACTTTTAAATCTCATGGTAATAGGCTGCAGGCCAAAAAACAGAAATCTGTGACTTGGGATAAAAGGATGTTTTGGATTAATATAAAACTTTACAATGCCCATTGAGTCCACATTGTCTGTTGTAAAATCGCGTCAAAGTAACAAGTGTTGAAAATGTAGCAAGCAAGGTCTTCTGGTTTGTGCCTTAGCCAGTGAAGACCTCGAAGTGTCCTTCTATCAGTATGACTCATGAATGCGAGCTCATGAGTTAGACTTCAGTTAGGAGGAACGCATGTGCCCAGTGTTGAGGAGCTGGGTCCTAAAGAATAGGAGGCAGAAAGTGCCCTAAGAAATAGGTGATTGTGCCCAATGTTGAGGAGCTGGGTCCTAAAGAATAGGAGGCAGAAGGTCCCTAAGAAATAGGGCACAAGTGCACTAGAAAATAGGACCTGAAGTGCCCTAGGAAATAGGGAATTTGTGCAAGAGAATAAGGCTGCCAAGTGCGCAAGGAAGGAGGAGCAGAATTCAGCAAGGAAGCAGGGTTTGCAGAGCAAGTCAAGGAGGCGGCAGAGGATTGGTTGTGAGCTCGAGGGCAGAGATCAAGCAGTGATCGGGGCAGGCTGAGATCGACTATATCAGCTGAGATTTGTGAGAGAAGCAGATCACTTTCTAAAGAGAGACAGATTGCTTTGTAATAGATTCAATTGCTCCAAGACAATCAATAAAATACAAGATTAAGCAAGCAGGTTTTCCCTGTTCGGTTTTCTGAGAAAAGTAACTGTGTCAATTTGTGTGATGTATTTTTATTCTGCTGCATATGAAATGTTAATTGTTAAGAGACTCTATATCTTGGTGAAAGTAAACTAGGTTTCAGTTTTCAGTTATTCATCTAAGTATTTGCAGAGTTTCGTGGAAATTTAACAAGAAGCAACATTGATATTTTTCTGTTTTTGTTCTTTATGTGTCACATATATAGACAAGTTATTGAGATTCAAACCCATTCACGAATCAGACTTTCCAGGTCAATATGACTCGTTTGGGTTTTTGAGACTCGTGAGTCAAACTCAGCGAGTATGACTCAAGGCCAAGTCAAACTTAGAAGATATGAATCAATTCCATCTTATCAAAGTGTAAAGAGTCAAACTCAGAAGTTGACTCAAATTCAAAAGAGTTTTGCAACATTGCGAATTTGACAACATTGATGCTAGATGTAATTCTCCGAAGTAGCTTAACAGGAAAAAGCCATGAAAGGTCAAATGTTGTTGCTTATGAGATCATGTCATCGAATGATCTGAAATAGAACTAATATGAAACCTTCAAATGACACGGAGGTGTTCCCAGTTTATATTTCAAGGTGCACAAGGAGGAGGAATAGTCAACTTAATTTTGGCCATGTCTTGGCCATACAGTCTAAATTGTATGATATTGTAAATGGATCATGTTGGAACATATTATGGCACATCTACCAAAAATCAACTCTAAATTTTCCTTTTCCCCCCTAAAATATAAGGATCAAAAAATGTATTTTTGGCATATGATGTCTGTTTTTGTTGTTTTTTTCAATGTAGCAAGCTGTCACGTGTTCACAGGTGCCCACCATAAGTCAGAAGGAAATTCGATTGCTGGTCTTTGAAAATGTTATAAAACAGTCCAGGTCCATAGGCTTTTGGAAAAAGAGGGGTTGGAGGTTCAACTATCCTCTGAATGCAAAAAATTGAGGCTATGGAAAGGGGGTAGGGCCATGATTACTGAGTTTTAGTCATGTTAACAATCTGTAAAGCCTTGCAATGATTGCTGAGTTTTAGTTGTGTGAAAACACAGCAATTTTAATTTGAGAGTGTTTTTGAGATTGAATCTATCTTTAAGTTGAGAGAGAATAATCAAGCAGTTGCTTTGAAGAGCTGTAATTTTCTTTAAGGTGGGGTTTCTCTAGGGTATATTGTGTGTTAATCGTGTGTATATTTCTACCGTTTACATTTGCTTTCGATGTTTTCCAATCTTTATTTCTACAATATGTATTTCAGCTTTTTATTGGAGCATAGTTATTTGCATGTTTGGGCATAAATTTGGGCATAGTAGCAGGAGTATTTCAATACTAGCAAGTAGTTCTTTTCTTAAGATCTAAGTGAGGTTTTTACAATAACAAAGATTATATTGGGTATCAGAGCAGGTTGTTCCTTGTCTTTGTGATGCACTTTTTCAAGTCTATGCTAACCCAACAAAAGAAAAAAAGGGAAGGAGGATATGCTCATCCATATGAGCTTGAAATAGAGAGTACGAACTGGAAAGCTCAGCCAGCCATGGAGAAGCATGAAAGGATTCCACTGAAAAGCCCACTTTGCAAAATGGATGCAAAGTTTGCAGAAATTGCCAATAGCCTTGAAATATTGGTGCAATTCCTCACCAAGAAGCATGGATTTCCGTGTCATTAGCAAGAGGTGAGTGGTAGTGTCCAAGAAGAAAGGGAGTATAGCAGCAAAAATTCAAGGAAGAAGAAGTTTCAAATAGGGCGACCCCACTTTTACTTTTCAAAATGGAATTCAAAGTGGTTGTACAACCCCATGGTGTAAAATAGATGCTCGGAAACTCAGTGGTTGACTGAAGCAACTTCAGGTATATTTCAGCCCATACAACGTAAAAAAGAAACACAAGATTTCTTTTGCTTGCTTGAAGAGGGCTGGATATGGTGTGAGAGTCATGTATATGCTTCGTGGTTAGGAAGAGGATAAACTCATGAGAGGGCACTATTACTGACAAGAGCAAGTACAAAGACAAGGTGTTCGACAATAAATCTTCAAGTTCATTAAGCTAGCTATCATGTTTGGCATCTCAACAAATGTACCTTGGAGGTCTACATCGTATTATCTTAAGGAAATTGCAGCTTTTGAATGTAAGAAGCATAGATGAAGCAGGGAAGAAGGCTCTTACATTGAGTAGGATACAAAAAGGGGCACCAAAGGGATCAAGAAGTGGCCAACAAAAGCAAAGGCAAGAAATTGCAGCCATTAAACCATAAAGGGAAAGATCCCAAGAAGCATTGCAACTATTGTGATGTAGATGCATGCATAGATGAAAAGTGTTGGAATCTTCTTCCTGAATGCTGTCCTAAATGGTTCAAATCCACGAAGATTTAAGTGGGGTTTTCCAAGTTCCAACAGTGATAGGCTATGCATTTACAGATCATTGAGTCATGAATGTGTTGCTCATTGCCATCATATCATATCGATTAATATAATTGTCATCTATCATATCGACTCATCAATCCGTTTCAACTCACATCATATATCGGTTAACCAATCCAACCCAAAACACATAGGACTCCACCAGGGTCCATCTAAGTCGAGCCACACCCATAAAAAAAAGGTGAATCCAACACAAATAAATGCCAATGTTCTAGCCATCCAAAGTTGTATGCATTCCAAGTCCAACCAGGACAGAGAGCCTATCGTTGACTTCGGAGTAGGCGCCCCATACTGTTCACAATGTGAACAAGGAAACTCAGATTTATAGCCAATGCATACCCAGGAGCTGCACCATTGGTCACTTGGAATATTCCCAGGTGCCCCAAGTTGTAAAGTGCCCGTGCATATGATAGAAGAGGCTGATTGGACTATTCCCAAGCTCTCTCATAATAGCATGTTACCATCGTATCAGTAGGTTTGCACTTCTCCCAAGCACTGCCCACTATTAATAATACCAAAGTGGCAATTATGGGGTGTCTGGGCTACTTCCAAGCACCCTAAGAACAAGTAATTTGACAGCAGCTCTTAGTCACCGATAAAACCTTGTAAATAATCAATGATGCAGGAAAAGGGGGTTAAAACACCAACAATACCAACAATTCCAATGCCTGGAATGGGTGGTTGGCAACGTAGGGTTATGGACATAAAAACAAACAGAAAGTAAAGAGACCAGCAACAAACCAAACTAACACTCATCCCATACATCAACAATAGGGCAAGAAGGCTATGGAAATTATTCTATCCTGCATGCCACCCAAGGTTCAGAGGGTGATTCCAAATTTATCTTAGTCACGAGGGAAACAAGGAGTATCACCTCTCCCATTTAATTTTACAAAATTTTATAAATGTGAATTTTGAGAGAGGCACCCTAAGGTTTTTTAATATGTCAACAACAAGCCATAAATCTTCTTTGAGATTATGGTCGACCCTCTTAAGGTTATAAGAAAAAACCAAGAGATCAATTCTGATCCAAAAGAGATATAACTATTATAACATGGCCAAACTAGATCAAGAGTTTCATTTCCTTTCTTGAAAGGCACAATTTACTTGCATGTGTAAGGCTAACACGTGGATTCTTCTTCAACCCAAAACAAAAAAATAACAGAAATGTGAAAGAAGGCTATGGAAATTATTCTATCCTGCATGCCACCCAAGATTCAGAGGGTGATTCCTGTTGACACCTAATCCGAAACGGATGGGTGAACTGGACAGTCATCAAGAAGATGAACTGATCCGTCATGCTTGTGTATAAATATGTATTAGCTAAATGAATAAATCAATCAGTTTCTCTCGCTCATTCATTCTGGAGTTACCCTGGCCTGACAATTCCAAATGCCTCTTAGTCACGAGGGAAACAAGGAGTATCACCTCTCCCATTTAATTTTACAAAATTTCATAAATGTGAATTTTGAGAGAGGCACCCTAAGGGTTTTTAATATGTCAACAACAAGCCATAAATCTTCTTTGAGATTATGGTTGACCTTCTTAAGGTTATAACAAAAAACCAAGAGATTAATTCTGATCCAAAAGAGATATAACATGGCCAAACTAGATCAAGAGTTTCATTTCCTTTCTTGGAAGGCACAATTTACTTGCATGGGTAAGGCTAACAGGGGATTCTTCTTCAACCCAAAACAAAAAAATAACAGAAATGTGAAATCTTGCAACACGAATCTATGAAAATAGGTTTTGCTATGAAAATTTTGTGTTTTCCTTTTTTATTCATTCCATAAAATAGAAAACGCTATCCAACAATGTAATTCATCCTCCAATTTTATTACATTGCGGAGGCAACATTTTCTCTGATTGATGATTAAGATGCCAGTTGTAGTTGTTCTGATTATACAAGAGGAGAAAGGAAGTCAAGCCTGGTATACCTTAGAAAGAAAGTTAAGCCTGGTCCAATTATGAACAGCAGAAACCAATGGAATCATTAAGATGAGCCATGCGTCTATTGTAGTATGATGTAAATTAACATATGAGGGAAGAATTTTTTAGAGTGTAGCATTTAGTTTTGCTAGTTTTGGTAAATTCCTAAATTCTGTCA
Organism: Pinus taeda; assembly: GCA_000404065.3. Classification (NCBI taxonomy): domain Eukaryota; kingdom Viridiplantae; phylum Streptophyta; class Pinopsida; order Pinales; family Pinaceae; genus Pinus; species Pinus taeda. The sequence continues at coordinate 107,382 of APFE030044123.1, read as the reverse complement.
ACATTTTCAATCATTGTATTTGGTTAGATGGAGCCGCACTAGAGCGTAGCTGTTAATAATTGGTTAGTAGCAGGAAGACAGTGACATTAGCATCATGCCTGCCAGAGCAGACTTGGTTTACTTGTTAATGATGTTTCTTAGTTTTAAATATGGTAGCTTTATTTATTTCTGTTGGTTAATTCTATAAATTACTATTCAAAATAAACTTGTTTACACCCAAGCAAACATTATCAATATCTGCAATTCTGTTCTTACCTCTAAACTTGGGAAATCACGTTCCTTGTGTGTGGGTCATTCAGTGCAGTTTCCAGGAATAGGCATCAGTGGCTATCATATGCCCAATCCTCCAGTGGCTTAGGTAAAGGTGCAGAAGGGCCATCAGGAAGTGAGAATCTAATATTAGATGAACAGTCATTGGAGGTAGAGCTGAAGAATGCTATTCAGGCTGAGGACTATGCACGAGCTGCAAGACTTCGTGATGACCTGCGGTTGCTTCATGAAAGCAATCAAGAAGGTATTCTTGCTGCCAATGCACGATTTTACAAAGCATTTGAAAAAGGTGACCTGATTGCAATGGGGATGATATGGTCCAAGGGAAATAATGTGCACTGCATACATCCTGGTGCTGGTTGTATTTCTGGGTATGATATTGTTATGGAAAGCTGGGAGTTGACTTTTGGACCTGAATTGGATCTTCCACTTCAAATTGAATTACAAAATATGGAAGTGTACATCAAAGGAAACCTTGGTTTTATTACATGCTTAGAGGTTGTGCGAACTAGTGGCAATAACTGGGGCAAACAAGTAGCTACAAATATCTTTGAAAAGGTTGATGGAAACTGGTATTTATGTGTTCATCATGCTTCACACATTGCCTCCTAACATTGCAAGTCATGTTTTGTATAATTTACGTGAAGTTGTCAAATTTACAGTTCTCATTGAAAAGAAGCTAATGAGTCTTCCTGCATCAATCTTTTCCCATTGGTTCTAAGGAATTGGATCTGTTTTTTTGTATCGTATAGATGCACAATATCAAATATTACGATGTTCCCCTGGCCATACCTTCATAACATTGTGGTTTGGAACGCAAATACTTTATTTATCGTCCTATTGGTTGGTTATTTGTGTGGCATAAAACAGAAAATCAGATGCTGGAAATGACCTCAGTTATTTAGTCGATTGACAATACTAAGCTGTTAATTTGTTGCTATCTTGAACCATCACTGAATAACTTCAGTGGCTGATATTCTTTCTTTTTCAATTCAGGGATTGGGATATTATGGGGATTTTCGGATAAATATAATTAGATTTTGCAGTTCATCTGTTTAAATTTATAAGTGACTGCTCTTTGTCTCCTGGATCTGTCCATCTTAACATACATGTATATTGACTTGTGATATATATTCTTTTTTTAACGGCTATCATGCTGTCAATTTCTTTTTATTTTTATGTAGTTTTCTATTAACAAGGTCAGAAATATGCAGCCTATAGGTATTGCAGAAATGTGTAATGTAGTGCTACACTGCTACAATATAGCATCTACTTACAATCGGCATTAATGACATGTATGCAGATGATGAGATCGGAGACACGGCTTAATGACAGCCAAACTGTTACTTATTTATACAAAATTACAATGTGTCATAGGTAATGACAAATGTCTTTGGTCCCCAGATTTTTTTCAGCAAGGAGGATAAATCAGGCACCGCATATAAGGTCTAAGTAACTAGACACTCTATGTAGTTACTGCTCAGATGTGGTACATTTTAAAAAATCAGTACATCTTCAAAAGTCAGTACATCAGTTTCACTGATTTCCTAGATTTATGTCTTCAACCTCAGGTCTAAAATCTGGTTCTGAGCTTTGGTAGACCTCTACTGTAGTTATGCCAGTTGCACTGCTGATCTGAGTCATCTTTTTGATTGATCCTTGCAGTTCCTGCTGCAAGGCTCCTAGAATCTTGGACTAATTCTGCATATCCTTCAAATCTGTCATCCTGGTTTTTAGGTTTTGAGGAGACTGAAACAGAGTCAGAAACAGAAATGGTAAATTATGAAGATGGGCACTGAAACGGCCAGGAAAGTCCAACAATAACACGTTGGCTGAAAAATAAAGCAATAATTTAATCAAATCAGGGAAGATATTGGAGAATTTTCTAGGACTTCTTGGTAAATCAAATTGACAATTGGATCGGATACTTTCCCTGTTAGTTAAGGAGGTTTTCTTTTACTTTTTCTACGACTTTAATAGAAAAAATACATTAGAAGGCTTTTTAAGTTTAGATGCTTTACATTATTAATTTTTTTAGGTCACTTAAGTGATCTAGTTAGTAACCTCGTCAATCTTGATTACAAAATTGAAGCATATTATAAGGATGCCGACACTTGATGAGTTCAATGTGTGCACGAGCATGTGCCTGAGTGCATGCATGTGCTTTTACTCATGTAAATAAAGAACATGAAATATTAAGAGGAAACAAACTTCCATGATTTCATATTTATGGCTCAATAACGTAAATTTCTATGAATGACTGTCTTCCTTTTTTTCAGTTTGAGGGCCAATTAACATTTTGCCTAGGTTAGGTTAGTGTTTAGAAGCCTTATACAAGCTAAGCGTTGTTTTTTTTCCTATATTTTTTTATTTAACATGAAACATTAAGAGGAAACACACTTTCATGATTTTGTTTTTTTGTCTAACCTATATTTCTATGGATGACTCTTCGTTTTTTACCGTTAGTAGGGCCAGTTAGCATTTTGGTTTGGTTAGGTTGTCAGGTAAGTGTGCAGAAGTCTTTTACTTCAGATGGCTTTGGTTTTTTTTTTCAACTATTTTTTTTAGGGCAATGCCATTTTTCTGGGAACGAAGGTTTCCATGGATTTCTAACTTTTCCAAGCTGTTTCCTTTTGTAAAACATATCTAGACAGAAATGGGGAAGGGATTAGGGGTTTCCCATAACATTTCTTAGTTTCATTCTAAAGCGAAATATCTAGGGTTAGTATTCTATGTCTAATAGTTATGATTCTGGTAAAACATCTTCAAAATTAATTCCGCATTTCTGTTTCCGATGTTAAATATAGTAGTGGTAGTAGTGGTGCTAGGAGCATTTCAAAATTAATTCCGCAGTTCTGTTTCCCATGTTAAATATAGTAGTGGTGCTAGGAGTCAGCCGACAAACAAATAACACCTTCTATTGCTAGTGCTTTCCCCTACGTGTTTTGTGATGAGATTTGGAAATGACCATGCAATCTTCAAGTGTCATGGGCCAAGGAAAATATATGGTGTTGTGTCACTTGTTTAACAGCCTTGCATATAGTACAGTGGCCATTTTTGGTCCTGGCATTGGAAGCCTGTGCTTTTGGGATCATGCATCTCTGACTTAAAGCAACACGTAGTACGAAGGGGAAGATCTTGAACTTCCATGCATAAATGAACCTTCCTTTTCATTATGCGAATTGATTCAACTTTCATCTACTTTTAGGGTCTCTAAAAGGAGACCTTAAAGGTTTGATTTTGGCAGCAACTGTGATTAAGGCCCTTTGGCGAATCCCTTAATTTTGCACTGTTGGTTCCCAGGTATGAGTCGAGTTTAGAGAAGGGCTTTCTTTGGCCAATCCCTAACTTTGCACTGTTGGTCCAGGTATGAGTTTAGAGAGAGCCATTATGGGTAGTTAGCTTTCCATGTCCAGCAACACCTTTTTGAGTCTCGACATTTACGTTACATGGTCAACTTTGCAGAGTGGAGTGGGGTGTTGCCAAGGTTTGATTGAATATAATTTGATTTGAAGATTCGTTCACACTACAATTACAAATATGTTCAATGCAACGACTCAGGGAAGTAGTGCTCTTTTTGAAGTAAATTAGCAAATGAGTAGTGCTGGCTGGAAATCCTGATGGAATTGGAGGAATTTCCATAGTAAACTTAAATAGAATATATCTTGGAGAAATCTATTTGGCGTTTATGCTCAAGGCAAATACAATAATATAGTCATACTCACGTCTTTTACAAGAATACAAATAGAACTATCCTGGAGAAATCTATTTGGTGCTTATGCTCAAGGCAAATACAATCATATACTCGTACTCACGTCTTTTACAAGAATTGATTCTAAGTGGGAAAGATAACACTCCTTAACTACTCATGCTAGACACCAATTGACTACAACAACAACAAATGGGTTGTCAACTCATGCTAGACCCCAATTGACTACAAACTACAAATGAGTTGTCAGAAGGATAAGGTATGGTTCTTTGGCAATTAGTATTTTGAGTCATTATACATAGAGTTATCTTAAATCCAAGTATAAAATGTATTTATTTGTTTCAAAGGTTTTTACTTGTGCAAGTGATTCATCTTGTCTATGATTCGGATGGCTTGTAAAAGGTCACTTAGCTTAGAGGTACATTAGTACAATAGTGCTAGTTAATATGTGCTTTAAAATAATATTTACATTTTTAAGTTCTGTTTAGTGCGTGCTAGTTAATATGTGCCTTAAAATAATATTTACATTTTTCACTTCTGTTTAGTGCGTGCTAGTTAGTATGTACTTTAAAATAATATTTACATTTTTAACTTCTGTTTAGTGTTTGTGTTCAGTGTAAAATGTATGTTTAATAAAAAGTCTTGGTTTTTGTCATTCTGATTGTTTTAATATATGTTTATATCTAATATCATATTCTAATATATGGTATTCTAATGTTTATTGGGAAGCTGAATAAATGTTCATATTTGGATTAGTAAATGTATGATTGAGAAGCTAAATAAATGTTCATATAGGATATAATAAATTCAATATGGTCTTCTATATAAGCATTTTTCTTGTGTTTACTAGTTTTTAAGTGAATTTACAAATTATTAACAAGTAATATACAAATAATTACAAAAAATATCAGAATAACATTTCACGGTTAGATTTGTTAATTTTTGGGGAAAACAATTGCCAATTATAAAAAAAATCTGTTTTTTATTCTTACAAGAATTCAATTCAACATTTACACTATTGCAGAAAATAAATATATTGTTACTGCTACAATATTGCTACAGAATTTTACTGCCACTGTTGTTTATGAAATAATTGGAACATAAAATAAATATATTGTTACTGCTACAATATTGCTACAGAATTTTACTGCCACTGTTTATGAAATAACTGGAAATGCTATTGAAAGAAAATGGAGTAAAGATCATTGTGCAGAAAATATCCTACAATTGATAAAATAGCTACAATTGATAAAATAAAGTAAGGCTATGCCACAAAGAATTCAGTGCAGTGAATAAAATAGAGCTTGACTACTATACAGATAATAATTTAAACCTTGAATAGATGAAATGTCTTAAGTATAGAAAATGACATTGAATCTGATAAAATATAAATACATAGAAAACAGATTTACGTAATTGATCCAGAAATTTAAAGAAAATGAGGATTACCACCACTGTAGAGTGCCCCTTGTTTTCCATGACTGATAATCAAAAGTGCACATGCTAATTCTCTCCCTTGGATTGGAAACAATAACTTGCTTGGATTAAGATAACTTTTTTTTCACATTAAAAACAGTTCAATCCCTTGAATTTGAATTTGGTTTATTTTAGTTTTTATATCTAAAATTCTTTAATTATTATAACTGCATATAAAAGTAAATAATTATAAAATTACAATCATATTGCCGTTGATGAAAAATTTCATATTAGCGGTTCTATTCTTTTTCAATGAATAATTCTTCAGCATTAGTATTGTTGGAAAAACCTTCCCAGCTAATCTCCGCTATCATAAAAGTCAGTACTTATTCTTTTCATCACAAAATTAGTATGGTGTTTTGTTGAGTCCTAAAAAACACATTATACAATCAAATGTAACATACCCAACCCTCCACCCGGATGCGGGTGTATTAATGGTTCATTAATGGAGCGATTCTCCCGCGCCGGCGTTTGGTCCTGCAAGTGGCACGATTGCACATTCCTCCATGCACTCTCTTGGTTAACGTAGGCTCACACAAGGCACTTGTCGATCAGTTTGCACTTCGAATTTATTGTTCACTTTGGTCGAGATAATTCTCCAGAAGTTTTATTCATGGGTTCATCAGCTCCCCCGTCCATTATCTGCTCCCGGTCCTCTTGTTATAGACTGCGTCAGACTCAGATTTCTTGCAGTGGTTCGACTGCATCCATTAGTGTTTGGCTTGAAGGGGCTTTTGTTGCGGAAGCCAAGCTTCCCCTATCAAAGGCTCTGCTCTGCTATCCGAACTCTGGGCAGTTTCCCTTCAGGCCGTCTTGCATCCCTTACCCCGTTTCCTGCTCTTGCTTCGGTCTCCATTCGTATCCTGACCATGGTGCGCCACCGCATGCGTAGTCGCTATGGCGGTAGTCGCGGTGGTCGTCGGCGGTCTCAGTGTGTTCCTTCGTCTGATATCCCTGTGGCTCTTGCGTCCCCTCCTTCACCGCATGCAATTCCGCCTCAACCCAGTTCTGTCTGCAAGCCCTTCTTGCATAACACCTTCTAGACCACCCATTTCAAGTTTCAAAGCAGTCTCAGTAAGCTTGTTCTCTTGGCCAGCATTACTGTCATCCTCGCGGAGGAAGAGGCTCTGCCTACCGTTTCAATGCACACCTCGACGACGCGTTCTCAGGGCGGCCATGGCAGCGAGCAGCATATGGAAGTCGAAGGCAATGTGATCAATCGTGGTGATTTGCATGTTGAGGGATATGTTCTTGATGACACCCAACCACCAGATGGCAACTTCCAGGGAGTCTCGGGCTCTGTTGGCCCAACGGATAGTTCTTGTGGCAACTGTCATTCGTCGGCACATCTAGGTGGCAGCGGTATGGATGATGAGGTAAAAGAGGGCGAATTATGGGTTGGCAATGCATGCTCGGTTGTGGAGGAAGGTCCGGACCAAGACGCGGTTGTTTGATTGCTCCTGGGCCCTGCTTGCTCCCCCAGCGTTTCTTTTTGCTCCCCAGGTCACTTCATTGTGTTCCTCTGGTTTTGGTAATGTCTTTTGCTACGGCTCTTTGGTTCAGCAGATGTTTTTGGGTCGTTGGTTAGTATAGTCAGCTTCGATAAAGGCTACCTTCTAACCTTTCTGTGGTTCACCAATATGTTCAGTTCTCAATGTATGGTTTTGTGGGCATTATGTAACTGGTTTTCCCAATTTTGGGATAGTCTTGATAAGCTGAAGGCTAGTTTCTGCTCTCCTCAGAGGTTTCAACCTCCTTGTAACTTTATTTTTATTTTCTTGTAATAGAATTAGTCTTTACCGAGAAAAAAAAAACATACCCAACCCTCCTTTAACATTGAAGGGATGGGGTACCAAAGATCAATGATGCTATATGTAACATGTCTATGTGGGGTAAAAATTTATTTATTTATTTTTAAAAATTGTTTCAAATTGAAGTACGCTGAATGCGTGATCCTAATCAGCCCGTCGATAGATCAAAATTGGCAAGTCATCAAAAGGTCAGCACAACAGATTGGTGGCAAACAGGGAACATGTACAACCAATGAGAGAGATGACATACACTTGGGAGATGCATAAAAAATGAGGTGGTCCCACTACTCACAATTGTTGATCAAGGGCGACGGTTTGGAATAGTCTTCCATGCATCTAACGGTTCTCGACATCACCCTACTTGCCGAACTTTAACGAGTGAGGTGGTCTTAAGAGATAGTTTGATGAAATTGCTCATCACCTTAATTGACGATCTAGATCCATTACGGGGCACTCTCCCTGGTTTTGGAAAACAATGCATGTGGTGTCGAAGGTGGTTTCCAAAACCACTTAGGACTTGTGTGCCGTCAGCTAACAGGCTTGAGAGATGGGATTCCTTATGTTGTTGTCTTTTGACGGTTCTAGGTGCTCGCTACTCTTCAACAATTCAATTCAGAAAAGGTTATGAGATCTTGATCTCCGAGATTCCCCACTGCTAGGGTGACATTGTGCTAACATTATCCTTGCGATGTGTTGATCTGTGAGAGGTCCGCGTGGCATTCACCCATGGGCTCTTCGGTAACTGAAAATGCCAAGACTACTTGCCATGTGTCCATCGACATGTCAAGCTCACGTCATATCTAGACAATGATGTGTTGCCACCTGTCCCCCTTGAAGTCCTGAATCTTGGATCCCGACTCTTCAATTAATTTAGTCCACACTTAGTTACGGGGTTCTAGGTCCGAGACTCCTCGAGACTTCTGACCTTCTGGGATTTCCCTTTCCTGGATCCCGGATCTTGACGCTCTAATTTAATTCTGAGTTCACAATTGGCTATGGGATTTTGGGGTCCAACTTGGACAATGGTTCCTGACATTGGTTTACCATTACAGGATTTGTCTATTGACAATCTCGGGTCTGTCAAGTGACAAACTTCTCGACCACTAATGAGATTAACTTACGAGATCCAACCTTTCTGGGATTTTACTAGCGACATCACCAATCTCTCATGCAATCTTATGAAGGGAGAATTTGGCTCTGCTAATAGGAAGCATTCCTGCGTAAGGTTTTGACTTGCAAAAGATAAGATTATTCAAACCTTTTCTATAAAGATCAATTTTCGCTCCTTGGTGTTGCAACGAAATCCTTTCGTTTCGTTTCTCACCATGACTTATTCATGGGCCTTCAACTCTGCCTCATGCGATGTCTTAGTTAAGGATTTCTGTGATCTCCCTAAAGACAAGCTCTACTACTGTACAGGCTTCCTCGAGCTAGTCTTATCGACTTTGACTCACCCCAGATCTATGTTAAGATATTTCCACTCTATCAATGTCACTCTAAGGTGTCCATGGCGTTACCCTTCTCGAGCTTGGATGTTAGCTTCATAGATGGATTCCCAACTCGTGGGCCTTCCATGCCTTTTGGTAGGGAATTCCTCGCATGGCAGTGTAGGCGCCCCTGCAGCTATTTCCTACCACGAACTTGGTGTGAGCTTCTGAGAGGTTTCCATCTCCCCTGCCACATGCCAACACTTCCAAAATCTACACTTTGCGAACTTGGCATTATGCCACACCTTCTGGTGCCTCACCGACAATGCGAAGACGACACTTACAGTTATCTAGCTTGCCTAAAATGCTAGATTGCAGGACATTTAGGTAAAGCTGTAGGGCTCGATTGGCCCTGGGGAAACGCTCTTGACCCTCATACATTGCTTGCATGGCGGCACAACAACTTATAAGTGAATATTGACTCTGCCTAGCAGAGGGTCTTCCATGTAAACTGTGTAATAATAAAAAAAGGGGTCTCATAACCCATTGCTTTTCAAGGTTTATTTTAAGCTATATTGGCCTCGACCATGGCCTGTAACATATCATAGAGTTCTTTTACTTTCATTAATGCATTAGTCTTCACTTAGTTAAGCATTTCGTTTAGATTTAGGTTCAGTTCAACTCTATAGCTTAGGCATTACTATTATGTTGTTTATTGCACCACTTATGCATCAAATACTCTGTGTTTACCATCAACTAGTAATTACACAGATTTTGCTTCCAGTTCCAAGCATAAACACACATGTATATATAATGAACACATATATCAGTGGGTATCCCCACAAGGATGCATCACATATGCAAGCATTAACAACACAAACACAGTCCCTGAGTCCCAGAACCATTATTAACAACAATGCAATACGATTCATTAAAAGATGAGTGAACATACACAAAAACTGATCTAAGTTTGCAGGGCAATTGAGTCTGGGACCAAGATTCTCCACCCAACCATAGACAACTACAACCACTATTACTTGCAGCATTCTAGAGTCTAAGAAGGGGTTTGCTTGCTTCTGGAACTACACACCACCTGCCAATTGAAATAGGGACTCCAGAGGACCTCCTTCCTCAATCCCACCAGTTGATTGCTTCTTTCTTTGTCAATGCAGGAAGTCCAGAGGTGCTCCACCTCACCTCCAAATGCACGCATAGTGATTCACCCCCTTTTAGTGAGTCCAAAATCCTATGCCAAATGAGGCAATAACTAAACGTATTTGATCAAGTCCTCCTCTACTTCTCCTTCAGGATGGCCTCTTCTCAAGTTGTTATATGGCTCAGGAAACCTTTGTCTCAACCCACAGTCTCGAGTGACCTAAGATGTTAGAGGGCTCTAGAGTCTAGCCACTCAACCCACAACCTCCAGGGATAAAGAATTGATCCCCTTTTCCTCTTCTCTTCCACGTTGCCTACTGAAAGCTTCTGTTGAAGGCTCGATCCCAACTCCCTTCTTGGTTTGCCTCCCAAACAAAGGTATTTGTTCCCTTGTTGCAAGGAGCTCGAATGGGTCTCTCTCAAAGCAAATTCTCCTTTGTTCGAATCCCGTGTGCCTCCTCTCTTGTTCGAATGCCTTCTGCTGTTCGAGGCTCTCTGCTGTTCGAATACTCTATACTATTCGGATCCCCTTCTAATGCCTCCCCCCCTTCTCTTTTTTTCCTCTTGCTTACCCTGGCCTGCATTTTTGTCAGCATTATTTACTGCTGCGTCCTTATTGTTTTTAGCCTTCCATAATTTCTATCCTCTTTATTGCTTGTGTTTTTTCAAGTAAGCATGGGTTTGATTACTTTTGCTTAGTCTATTAATTTCAAGAACCAGTGCATTAACTTCATGCACCAGCCAATCCTTCAATGGCTGTCCTGAAATTTAGGTTTCATACATCCCAAGCAACAATCCTCCTCCCCAGCTTTGGAATTCGTGTCCCTTTGACTCAATCCACTTTCCTTTTGATTTCAAACATTGTATAATATTTGCAACATATTTAGAATATGGCTCATGCGAGAACCTTGGGTGGGTTGTCTCACAAAACACACCAAAACATGCAAAGTCGTTAATTTACTATAAAGATACTCATTTTCTAACATAATCCAAACATGTTGAATGTGATGGATAAAGAGGACAAAATGGAAAGAAAATGGAGAAAACAAGTAGATTTGAGGAAAAAGGATGATGAAATATGTGATAGGAAGGACAATTACATGTTTCATCATTACCTCCCAACATATCTTTTTGCATATCTGTTGTGAAATCATTCAAAATAAGAGGAAATGACCTGTATATGTTGATACACATAGAAGGCTCTAAAATTATATAGAATCAAAATGAGTGTTTCTTTCTTCTACACGGGATCTAGGGAATAATTTAATCATTTCCCATCTTTGTCTCTCTTTCTTTGTGTACTGTTAGCTCTCCTTTGTAATCTGGTATTAGATGTAGCAATACTGGATGTTTAAATTTTAGGCCAATCCATTCTAATAATTTATTTCCTATTGATTGCACATATAATTTGATTTTTGTAACATTGCATGAAGATTCGATAGCAAATAGGGTTGTCTTACCTTTAGGTTATCATCCAACTCCTCCCATCATCATTGACAAGTAGTTTTTGCCACAAGTTCTGAATTGTTATAGAAATTGGTGAATTTTCGAACAACTTCTGTTTGTACCATTCGCATGATCATTCTTATTTAAGGATTATACCACCTTTTTTTATGCTCCTTCAAAACATTTGTGATTAAGTCAAGTTCAGGTGGTTGAAAGGTGTAATTAGTTACGGTCTTCATAATTGTACCTCTATGTATTTTATGTAAAAAGCAAAATGAAGAAAAAGAAAAAGAAATTATTTTCAAGCATGGGTTTCATGCTCAAAAGAATTGTTATTATTACTATTTATTAGATAAGCATGTTCATGCTTCTAGGCTTTGTTGAGTCAGAGTCAAAGTCTTATTTGAACCTCTTGAAAAGAAAGAGGAAAAATAATTTATTTTATGTAATTTTGGGTCAAAAACCCCTCTAGATGACAAGTCAGCCTACATGACAAGTCGGCCCTACCCCAATGGATATGTCTGTTTGCAACCCTCTGGACAATATAAATAGAGAATGCTATGAGCTCATTTGGACAGACACTTTGATGTATTTTTTGATCTGAAATTTCGCAAAAGAAGAGAGATGAAGTGGAGGGACAAAGTCCAAAGTGGAAGAAGAGTGTTTTCTTGAGATGGAATATGTGGAAATTTTGCCTTGGTACTTTTCTTGTCTCTGATATTTTGATGATCAATTTGTTCAGCATAATGGAAGGTTTGACTTAGCATCTAGAGGTGGAAATTCTTCTGTGGTCATGGGTTTTGGATGTTTCACTTTGATCTGATTTATAAGAAGAGATTTTGACTGGGTTTTCCCCTAGGAGAGGGGTTTTTCCCTGGATGAGAGCCTATGTTCTATGTTCTTTTGTTTATGTGATCTTCATGTTTATGCTATAGTAATTGTTTGACAAAACAAAGAATAATAAATACTAAAAAGAAGGCAACTAATTCACAAGCAGTTGCTATGAAGGAAAAATCTAATGTAAAATTGATAAGTCTCTCGATTTCTCAACATGGTTTCAAAGCGAGGTTTGAAGTTGGATGGGAGGCCAAAATATCACTTTCTGTTGATACTTGAAGCAAATCATTACCTACTGTAACCCTAACATTCTCTGAAAGAAGTTTGTCAGACATTCCTAGGCCCAATTCTCTACTCATTAATTGATGTAGGTTAACATAAGATTCCAAGATTGATCTGTAAATCTCATGGGAGTGTGATTATATCTGTAAATTTGCATTCCTGTGGTCACATCACATCATCAATGGCTACAACATTGCATAATGGTAATGCTTTGAAGCATTTCAAAAATACCACTTGGAGAATGCGACAATAAATGTCATGTGTAGCTTGTGGCCCAAATATTCACATTGTTGGCTTGCTCTTGAATATATTTTGTGGCTTATATAGTCGCTTACATCCCCATTTTGAGGTCCACTGTTTATATTATAATAACTTGCACTCACATCCAAGTGGCATCATGTATATACAATGACATGGAGAATGGCTTGCACCTGCACCTATGGCTTGTATACTTTGGCTCACATAATCATGTATTACTCTTTGTGGGGCTCATTGGATTTATTCATAGAGCATCATCAAATCTACAGTGGCATGAACTCTATGGCAAATATTCAGATAACACAAGTAATATAATAATCTCAGATATGTTTGATTGGTTGAGATTTCTCATGGGGAATTCAACTACTCTAAGATAGGAGTCATGATGTAATGAACAACACAATGCAAACTCCACAATTATATCGTCTCTACTAAACTACACTTTCGCTTCGCTGCTATAGCCTCACGGTTATGCTCCCAGTCTTGATAAAATGTATGGATTCATGTATGGTAAAGGTAATACAAGGTATGTACATAGTGATATTTAAAAATATGTCCATAACTAAGGTATTTTTTTGTTTCCATCCATGGGAAGATTGTTGGCATGATGGTGCGCATGGATCCAACTAGTTGATGCTGGCATTGGTTCATGATGACAACTAGCTCATGTTGGCATTGATGTCAACCATTGTAGCCTAGATTATGTGTAGATGCCATTCATTGTAGCATGGTTGCAGCTAGTTGTGTTGGCATTGGGATGATCGTGTTGACATTGATGTCAACCTTATGAGGTCATGTTCTTATGTCAAACTCATGATGATGTAGATTGATGGAGCAGTTTGTGTGTGTCAATGTGTTGTTATTGATGATTGATCCTATGATGATGGCACACTTGATGACACACTTGTGATGGTTAGATGATGGCATTGGTTGGTTGATGATGCTACTACAGGTTGATGATGTAGATCTACATGTGATAGAGATGGTTGATGGCAGACTAGTTGAATTGTCAACTAGGTCTTCATGTCTATGCTTGTGAGGATGACTTGATGATGGCGCTACAAAGTATTGCAAGTCTATCAGAGGTGTTGTAGCTTGTGGATATGATTGATGGAGAGTGGAGGACTTGTTGGCACTTTTGCCAACTTTTTTTGTTGGCCTTCTAGGTCAAATTGGTAATGACACTTGGGAGACATGTTTGATCCACTTGTAGATGTGTCAAAAGCTATGCCAGAGGTTTGGAGGCTTGTATAGGTGCTTAGAGAAGAAGATAATCAATTTTAGGAAGATTAGAGCCAAGGAGTGTGGAAAACTCTAAGTTTTCTAGGTATATGGTAGTTTCCTTCATAGGAATAACATACATACACAAGTTTCCTTCATAGGAGTAATGTATACATTTTGGGAGTGATTTTTCCCTACATTCCTTTTGCTGTTCGAGTAAAAATTGACTTGGTAATTACCAGAAGCTTCAAAATTAATTGGATATGGTCGGTAAAGGTTTTAAAAGGTCCTCCAATGATGTGAACACTTTAAGTGCACAAGTAGTGATGTTAGTGGATTGATTTGGTCCAATTTTTGCACCCTTGATCCTAGCCCCAAGCTCAATTCGCCCTACAACTTTTATATTCTTGTCTTTGGAGCTTAGTGGCTGTTGATGGTGTTATATGTTGAGTGTATGTGTGAAGAGAAGGCTAAAAGAGTGAGTATGCTTCAAACCTATTGGAGAGCATAGGTGCTTCAGTTTATGAGTGTTTATTGTTGCATAATGAACAGATCTAAAGAATGTTTAGAATACATCAGGATTGAAGCTGCTAGAGTAGAGTTTGTTTGAAGAAGTTTTGTATGCAGTTGGGTAGTGTTTTTTATGGTGATTCTCACACTTGTTTTATGCAGCAGTTGTTGATGCATTTGGCACATAACCATAGTGTCTTTTGTTGCTAATTATGCAACATTATTTTGTTGTGATGATATGACTGTATTCAGATTTATTGTGGCCACAATTTTTGATAGTTTGGAGAGCATTTGTTTTTGGAGTTTTATGTTCATTTGATGATGAGATGTTGTTGTTGAGAGCATGTATGTAGAGCTGAATTCTTGTTGAGCAGAATCTTGGATCCATTTTGAAAATAGATGAAAGGAGGTCAACATAGTGGAGAGGAGTAGTGACTTCATGAGAGAGGAGTAGTGATGTCGAAGCTTCAACGAAAGGAAAAATTTCTCATCCAATGGTAATTGGATAGTCCAATCGGAGTTTGGCAAGGATTGTTGATTATGGTGGGGCCTTCAATATATGGTAGTCTGTAGATTCGTAAAGAACAAAGTCTTTCGAGCTAATCAGTGGTATCGAGTCTCCTAGCCGATTGATGTTGGAATTCGATATATGAGGTTGAGTCTCCATGTTGATGTGAGTCAACAAGCTATGTAAAAAACAAATTGCTTGACTAATAGAAATTCAACGCTGAGAAACAACAACATGGGTGGTTTTTCTCTCAGAAGGGTTTCCACCATAAATCTAGTGTCTTATGTGTGATGATGTGACTGTGTGCATTGTTTATTGTTTATATTATTGCTTATGGTTTTAAGTTATGCTTATGTGATGCACATGTTTAATGAATTGCTGCTAACATATGTGTGATTCAGTAAATGAAGTAATAAAAGGTAAAAATCATATATAGATCACACTATTGATTCACCCCCCCATCTCAATAGTTCTCAAAGGTTTCCAACAATTAGTATCAAAGCGTGGCTCTTGGTTGCAGCGTGATCGTTGGAGAGTAAATCTGGGGTTTGTTGGAGATATATATATTTTTTTTGGCAAGAACAAGTGGAAACAATTTCAGAAAAGGAATGGCCTTCAAAATAAGGAAGCTCAACCACAAGAGTCTCATCTTCCTAGTGCAAGGGTTCAACAAATAAAGTGCAAAAATCAGAAGATCAAGAACCAAAGATTTTGCAGCAAAATGAATCCAAAGGTATAACTAATAGTGATTATTTTTTGAATTATAATTTTGAGGATTCTGATTTTGATCATGTTGCATTTCCTAGTGAAGATGAGGATAATATTAAGGTTCTTAGAGTTGATATTTCTAAGCTAACAACTGCATGAAAGGATTAAGAAAAATTATTGCAGATCCGTGATGATAAAGAGGCCAAACTCAAGGAAGTATTTGTCAGCTTAAAGATTAAGTTAGTTGAATCAGAAAAAGTTGATGAAGGTACAAGGAAACACTATCAAGTGAAGGTAGAAGAGGTTCAAAAATTAGAAGTTGAAGTTGTTTCCTTGAGAAAACATCGAAAGATGGAGAAGAGTATGGTAGACTTGGATAATTTGCTTGAGATCCAAAGATCACCATTGAATAAATTTGGTCTTGGATTTCAAAAGGGTGAGTTCAGTTTGCATGCAAGTAAAAGAACAAAAGAAGAACCCAAGAAATCTATAGAAAACAATACCAATAGAAAAACTGAGACCAAAGGAAACAAGAAGCGGATCCAGTAGTTGAATAGAAAACAAAAGGACCAACAACATAAAAAAAAGCCGAACCAGTAGCCAATTAAGCTGCAAAACCAACAATAGAGAATAAATTATCAAGGAGCACCTACATTGAGAAGATCTTTTGCTCCTAAAGATGATCGTGATAGTTTTGTAAAGTTTCAAAGGAATCAAAGTCCTTTTGTTCCTTTTGTGCAGAACGTAGAATGTTACAACTATCACAAGTTTGGGCATATTGCAACAAATTGTTGGAGCAGAACATATAGACTATATCAACAGATATTCCAACAATATTAGCATCCAAGGAGAATGGCTAATAGGTATAACTATGCTTTTCATGGTTATTTATACTCATGTCACCTATTTGGCCATAAGGCAAAAGATTGTAGGTCTAACCATTGGAGGAGAGACACGTTTCATGCAAGGTTTAGATCTAGCATGAGTAGCTCGAGTTGATCCTTTTGGCCATGTGGAGTGTTATATTTTCCATAGATTTGGCCATATGGCAAGATATTGTTTGCTGCTAAGTTATTCAAGGAAAAAATGTCAAAATTAGAAAAAACAAAGAGGATTTAACACAAAACTTGTGAAGCAAGAGAAGAAGCAAATGAAGGAAGAGAAGAAGCAGATCAAGGAGGAGAATAAGTAGCCCAAGACAGTATGGAGGAAGGAGAAACAACTCTTCAACTAGTGAAGAGCATTACCTCATGCAGTCCATGATTAGCCATGCGTAATTTTAGTGGACTGCAGATCATGAGAGGTGCACAACCTCAGGGTGAGAATTTGGTCGCTTGATGAGTACGAGTTATTGCAATAGATATGATGAGTTCATTCCAACCTCATGCACATTAGCTCCACAGGATCAACCTGTTTATTAGAGGTATATTGAGCTTAGGGTGATCTATGCATGGTATGGATTTACATGTGATATTCAACATTTTCTTCATTGTTTTTCACTCAATCATATGTGGTAGATTTATGTGTTTTCATGGGTGAAAATGAACACATTTTTCAACCATGTATATGCTTTTGGTTTCCACTAATAGCTGGTTGAAAATATGTGCAACTATGCATATTGTGATCATCATTTCATGATGTATTGAGATCACTTGTGACATGGACAAACCATGTATGAGTTGTTGTATGATGATTACTACAATCATCATTATGTATTGGTTGAGAGTCCAGTTAATAGTTGTTAAGTCATCATGATGTAGGCTTGTTTTTGGAGGAGTCTTAGGGAGTCTATTTTGGAGCCCCATGTATGGGCTAATGATGATGTGGTAATGATGATGTATTATGTATTTGAGTCATTGTTACATAGAATATGATCATAACAACCATTCTTTTCATTGAAAATCTATGTAAAATGCTCATGGAGCCATGTACTTATGTTGTATTATCTTTTGGGTTTTATAGTCATGAGTCATGAGGTCATGTTATGATTATATGAGAGAATGTATGACGTTTTGTGTCATTGATACAACCATGTATTTATCATGTGTTAAGGTCCTATAAAAATATGATTCATAATTTTGAATTGACTATGTTAAGTCTTGTAATATTGTACATACCTTTTCTTTTCTGCAAATTTTTTCCATATTAAAAAATGTAAAGAGGGTATGTCCTAAAAGAAATATCAAAGGACAAAAAAAATAAAAAAAGATAAAAAAAGTGAAAAAATATGAACCCCAAACAAAAACAGATCATGAAAGTGTGCAAGTTTAAGTGCCACTAGTTTTTACTTTACTGTGCAAAATAATGGTTGTGTGCAGCTTGTCATAAATGCCACAACCCATGATAGTCAAACTGTTGAATCTTGATTACTTCATGCTTTAAATTTCATGTTTATAGATAGAGAATAAAGAGATATAAGAAAAGGTTAGAATTAGATAGTTTAATTTTCAAAAGAAAAAGGAAAGAAAGGGTCTACTAGCTTAAATGCACCCAATAAAGTGAAGAAAAAATGTTAAGGTAAGTAAAGGGTAAGTAGAAGAAAGGTTGCAGAAGTACAAAGTTGATTGAAGCATAAACACATTCATCATGCTTAATCCAAGATTTCAGTGTGCAGAAGTAGTTATGAAAGTGAAAGGATGATCACAAGCTGATTTAATTAACTTTCCCTCATTTTATTTCACCCCCACTACATACTTACTAATTTCCCCATTATCCCATCATTTCCTAAGAAGATACCCTTTTCCCTTCATTTTCACCCTTGCCCCTTGGTTTCAGATATTTCCCTAGCAATTTACCCTCCAAACTCATTCCCCCTACCCAAAAACTCCTTTTCCCTAGTGTGAAACCCATTCCCCTTTGAAAAAATCATTTTCTCCTTATTAATTTCCCTATTTCACACAAAAAACCCATAAAACCCCCTTGTCCTAAGTTTAAATCCCTCCGCCCCCTCCTCCCCGCATTACTTATTTAACTCTGCCATTCATACTTCTCCCGACAAAACCCCTAAAACCCATTTAACCCATAGAACCCCTTTTAGCCTAAGTTTTGTCTCCCTCCCCCTTTATTTAAATTAATTGTGGAAATTCACTAATTCCCGATATAAAAACCTTTTAACCCACCCCCTTGGTGTGGTTAACAAAACCCCGCCGCAGTTAACCCTGGTTCCAGTCCATAAACCTGCGAATTATACTTTTAACCCGCACCACTTATTCATTAAATAATTACAAATCAACTGTAATTATCCCCCGAGCCCCGCTAATCTCTGCCTGACTTCCCTTCATGCATCTTGACCCCGTGATAGCCATTAGAACTATCACCCCCAGATCTAATGGTGCACATCCATATCACGTTCATTTCTTTTCCAAGCTTTAAAGGCCCAAGAGCACGCGAGATTCGTGGTTTTGCTCGGGCCCCTTTTGGCTACGTGGCAGCTCCACGCTAACTCGCGTGCCCTCATGAAAATACTGCCCGATGGCCAAAAGCGGTGCAATGAGCCTTAATACTGCCTCCCCACTAAAGCCAAAACCATCATTATTCATAATATGAATTTCCACGCCAAATTTATCCGTTACCCGTTAAAACGCCAAAGAGGTTCACTTTTGCTCTTTTCGCTTGTTTTTCACTAAAAACTTGCCTTAGCCATTTACACCACCCTGAGCCTCTGTGACTAGATTTCATCATGGATTACCTCCAAACACCTTCCAGACTCTGTCTATAGTTATTCCCGATTCAAATACAACCTTCCGTCACCTCCTCTCAGAGCTGGATTTTATTAACAAATTGTTGTATTTTGCAGATAATTAGAAGACCAAAAATATTGGATAAACAGTTTTGATACTAGTCACAAAACTTTTTTTACTCCAAGATTGGAAAGGAAATCTATTCAAAATCCTTTATTAAGAAGAAGAAGACAATTATCACAGATCATAAGAAATCATTCACACAGAGACAGTAAATGTTAAAACAGACAATTTACACAGAAAAAGTTAAAACAAAGGAAGTAGATAAAATATACAGTTGAAAGACAAACATATGAAACATACAAAAAGATGATCAATATCCCACTACCAGATGCTGATACATGTGAAAAACTAAATGATTTACTGTCGAAATACATAGTAAAAATTTGAAATGTACAGTAAAAGTAAAAAGCACAGTAAAGGATATTGACATGTCAGCAAGGTCAAAGTGTATCAAATGAAAGGTCATAAGTGAATATGACATCCAGCGCGAAGACCAAACATCCAAGCAGCTTAAAGGGAAAACGATTAGAGACTAAAAGACATCAGAACCTAAATAACAGAGACATCAAACAACAATTCAACAACTGTCTCTATCTTCTTGCATGAAGATATTTCCTTTTCCTAGATTAGTTCTCAATGTAGTTTTGAGATATTTTGTAAGTTCTTTTGTATAAATACTTCATAATGCGAAGTATATAGGGTGGATTGCTATACATTTGTAGAGTTATTTTGATTTTAAACCTAAGGGTGATTGTACCAATTTTCAAGTCAACAGACTGGAGCAAGTAATAAAAAGATTGCACTAGAGGATTCATGAGATGAGCTATTGCAGTGAAATATTTTTTTTGTCTGATTCTATTATTTTCTTATGTGTTTCATAAACTTAATTTTTTTTCCAAATTTTAATGAATTAACTGGAAATTGCTGGCATTATGTTTCTGGTGAGGTTATATGTTTCAGATGTTGTACTTGATGTCAAAACTCATGGCATGGCTCTCAATATGATGAGAATTAAGAAGTACGCAAGAGAACAGTTCAGAAGATGCATACCCGCAGGTATGCCGTGTAGGGACCGCGTCCAGACACGCAGATTACCCATTCATGAGGTGCGTACCCCAGTGCACACACTTCAAGGCAGTAAAGCGCGCACACGCAGGGTTTCTTATGGTATTTAGCCGACGGTATTGTGTTATCATGGTTTTGGCCCGTGGTATTGATCCATGATTTGAGGAAGAACTTGCCTATATAAAGCAAAGGAGATCATTTGGCTTAATCATCTTTTGAGAATTGAATATCTTAAGATTTGAAATATTGGGTTCTTGGTTTAAAAGCTTTATCTATAAAAGAGAAGTTGAAAGCGAATCTGTGAAGGGTGATCTCTTGAGCGCAAGATCAGATCTGAGCATCTGACTGTATTTCGGCCCTAATCAGGGGTACGCAGGGGTGACAAAGGCGCAGTGCGTGGGTATGCAGAGGTGACGAAGGTGCAGTGCGTGGGTACGCAGAGGCGACGAAGGCGCAGTGCGTGGGTGCACAGAGCAGCAGTGGTTCAAGTGCGTATGCACAGTAAAAGTACGCGGCGCGATAGACTTTCTGGGTGCGAATCGCTGTGGTAGTACGCGGCGCGATAGTGCATCTGAGTGCGTACTGTACGTAGCGCAGTAGAAGAAGCAGTGCGTGGTCACGAAGTGCAGCAAAAGGAGCTTTGCGGGTATACGCAGAGACGCAGAGGGTGAAGTGCGTAGCGACGCAGGCCAGTGAAAGGAAAACTGCGTATCTGTCTTAAGATCTTCTGTTGACTGAATTTTTCTGTTGATAAGGTGTTCTGGGTTCAGTTCTATTATTTTTGATCTGGTTACTGCAGCTGACTGTGTAATTTACATGTACTTGATGATCGTTTGATGTATATGGATCCAGTTTGAAAATTTATGAAAAGTGGTCCTTGAAAAGAAGTTGGGGGTTGTAGCTCCCTTCCAGAAGAGACTGAAACGAGAGAGAGTTGTAGCTCTCTGCAAGTTGCAGCCTACGTACTCGTAAAGGACTGCACTAGTACAAGACCATTGTAAAAGGAGTTTCTAATTTGAAAGAAGATAGAGACATATTGCAGTAGGTGGTTTTCACCCACATGGGTTTCCACCTTATATTTGGTGTTCTTTGATGTGACTGTCTGTTTTTCTTGCTCATTATTTTATGGTACTGATATGCAAAAATAATTCAAAGTGTAAATAAGGAATATTTGTTAAAGAACTAGATAATACTGATTCACCCCCCCTCTCAGTATTATTTTCAACAATTGGTATCAGAGCAGGTCCTTCTGAAGAAGCTTGATCGCTTGAAGGAAGATCTTTCATCATGAGCAACTAAGAGAGGGAAGCATCTATCAGGCCACCGATTTTTGATGGGACAAACTTCAATTATTGGAAGGTAAGAGTTACTGCATATCTTCAATCTCTTGGTACGGATGTTTGGGATATCATAGAGACAGGCTACACTTTTCCTTCAGCTACTCCTATAGATGCAGCCGAAAAGAAGAAATATGAAACAAATGCTAAAGCAGTCAATACTTTGCTGGGATGCTTATCTCAAACAGAGTTTGTGAAGGTTATGCAATATAA
>APFE030044123.1:70756-81744 GCA_000404065.3 Pinus taeda | reverse complement strand
GATCTATAAAAGAGAAGTTGAAAGCGAATCTGTGAAGGGTGATCTCTCGAGCGCAAGATCAGATCTGAGCATCTAACTGTATTTCGGCCCTAATCAGGGGTACGCAGGGGCGACAAAGGTGCAGTGCATGGGTACGCAGAGGCGATGAAGGCGCAGTGCGTGGGTACGCAGAGGCGACGAAGGCGCAGTGCGTGGGTACGCAGAGGCGACGAAGGCGCAGTGCGTGGGTACACAGAGGCGACGAAGGCGCTGTGCGTGGGTGCGTAGAGCAGCAGTGGTTCAGGTGCGTATGCACAGTAAAAGTACGCGACGCGATAAACTTTCTGGGTGCGTACCGCTGTGGAAGTACGCGGCGCGATAGTGCATCTGAGTGCGTACTGTACGCAGCGCAGTAGAAGAAGCAGTGCGTGGTCACGCAGTGCAGCAGAAGGAGCTCTGTGGGTATACGCAGAGACGCAGAGGGTGAAGTGCGTAGCGACGCAGGCCAGTGGAAGGAAAATTGCGTATCTGTCTTAAGATCTTCTGTTGACTAAATTTTTCTGTTGATAAGGTGTTCTAGGTTCAGTTTTGTTATTGTTGATCTGGTTACTGCAACTGACTATGTAATTTACATATACATGATGATCATTTGATGTATATGGATCCAGTTTGAAAATTTATGAAAAGTGGTCCTTGAAAAGAATTAAGGGGTTGTAGCTCCCTTCTAGGAGAGACTGGAAAACGAGAGAGAGTTGTAGCTCTCTGCAGTTTGCAGCCTGCGTACTGGTAAAGGACTGCGCCAGTACAAGACCATTGTAAAAGGAGTTTCTAATTTGAAAGAAGATAGAGACATATTGCAGCAGGTGGTTTTCACCCACATTGGGTTTCCACCTTATATCTGGTGTTCTTTGATGTGACTGTCTGTTTTTCTTGTTCATGCTCATTATTTATGGTACTGATATGCAAAAATAATTCAAAGTGTAAATAAGGAAGATTTGGTAAAAGAACTAGATAATACTGATTCACCCCCCCTCTCAGTATTATTTTCAACAGAAACATCACTCATAATTTGTTTAAGTACACTATGTTTTGCACAGTTAGTCATTTATATGTTTTCCTCTGGTACCCGGATTTTAGAATCCTTAATTGCTCTCCCATCTTGGTTGACCTCTTTCATTATCTTCATGATCTAGCCTAAGGAACCCTTAATTGCTCCTTGGATCCAATTGGAAACCATTTCACCTTCAAGCCTTTGATATCTGTGGTAACTCCTCTATCTTGCCCTTTAACACTATTTTTAGAAATTAATCCAGTATTGTTTGTCTGACATTTGACCCCATAGCCCAATGGTAAAAGACAAACCTTTTTATCTAAGTAAGTGATCCCACCACCCAAATTCAAATCAAAAACCCAGACACAATCATATCTAGCCTAAAATTAATTAACTAAAACAAAGTTAAATCATAAAGAGAGAGCCCTCTCTAAGATTAGGAAGGCCAGGTCCTGATCTCCAAAGTGGTTTGTGGTTACCTCTATCACTTCTTTTTTTTGACAACTTTGAAGAAATTTTGGAGTGATAACATCATGTATATGTCACTTGAGTCATGGTCATGTGGAGTCTTAGTCCATATGGTGCTTCTATTTTTCAAAGGAAGCATTGTTTGCAACGGAAGTGGTCATTTCAACCCAACAGTTGGTATCTCTACAACTTGGAGATGACATGTCTTCAGGGGGAGCATTATTTTCTCTTATTACTTCAGCCATACAGTTTTGACATTATTATCCGCTTGGAGATGTTTATGATGTGCCTCATGCTATGTGTTGTAGTGGCTACAACCACCCTCCAAAATTTTGCCTATGCTTCGTTTTGGAGCCCCCCTCCTAAATCACAACTCATCTCACACTGACCTAGGTACTTGT
This sequence comes from Pinus taeda, assembly GCA_000404065.3. Classification (NCBI taxonomy): domain Eukaryota; kingdom Viridiplantae; phylum Streptophyta; class Pinopsida; order Pinales; family Pinaceae; genus Pinus; species Pinus taeda. The sequence continues at coordinate 79,845 of APFE030044123.1, read as the reverse complement.
GCTTTGATTAAGATTTATCTTTTGTATTGTGGCTTGTGTTTTCTCACTTATTTTACTGCCTAACCCATAAGATAGTATCTTGACTTGGTTTCAACCCAATTCCAGTCTTGCCTTAGTGAACTGCGCAATCCTTGAGGGCAACCAACCTTGATCTCGAGAATTTCACAGTCCAAGTTGATAGTGAGCCTTCAACTCCAAAATTGCGCAGAGCCAAATGACAACCAACCTTCAACTAGGAAATTGCGTAGAGCCTGAGAGACATCCCAGAGCAATTCAACCCAGAAATTGTGCATAAGCTTCTTCCTCAAGAGCTGCTCAATGCATGAGCCAGTGAGTTTCCTAGTCCTTCCCAGAACTACACAATCTCTTCGGGCCATGCATGGAAACTTTTCCCCAAAAAGAAAAAAGTAAAAAAGCGAAAAAGAATCCCTAGAAAATAGGGATTTATTTTTAGCAGCCTGGAGGAGACACTTGAGTTATTTTGGAAACTGCCGCCAAGCATCACTTTTTCCTTGATTTTTGGCCTTTGCGTCATAAACCCTAAATCGACCAAATCTATTTAATCGATGCTACCAGAGGTCATTTTCACATTCGATCTTGGAGCTTTAGCATTCTCGAGGAGATCAAGGAACCTTCAGTATGATCATTGTTTCTTTTTTGGGTAAGTCTTGCTTTTCTAGTGTTTTGCTGCTTTTTCTGTCGCTTTTGTTTGTTTAGCTTGTGAGAGTGATGTCTCACTAGTTTTGTTAAACGACTGCTGGCATTTTAACTTGTTTTATCTTTTAGAAGACCTGTTTTAAGTTTTTCATTGCCTTTCCTAAGTGTTGCATACATCACCTAGTTTTTGCACCAACGGTCGCCGTTGCGACAACTCTCTCCACATGCTTCATTTTCCTTCAGTTTGGTTGATTCCTACCCTTTTTTCACTTGCATGCATCATCATTCACTTATATCTTCACCCAACATCGGACTATCCTTTAGATCTATTCGATTTCTCACTCCCCTTAGGAAGATCTGGGCTTCCTTGGCTCGGATCTCATTTTCCCAAGCATGCAGTGCGCATTTATGGAGCTCAAGGCCTCAACCTTGGCTTCTGGAATTGCATAGAGGTTGCCCAGGCCTGGCTCCAATTGTGCATTGCGCAATTCTGAGAGCCAACTCTGAGACTTTTCCACTAAGACTGCGCAATGCGCAGTCTCTCCTGGCATGTGCCCAGACTGAACTACGGATTGCATAATTCCAATCAACAAGACCTCCCCACTGATTACTGGGACTACATAATGTGTAGTTCCAGCCGACAACTAGTCACCTCTATGAGCCAAGATTGCATAACCCCTCCTAGAATTTGTCTAGTTTGTTGCTTGGTCTAATTATTGAAGTGCTTTTTGTTTCAAGCTAACATTTTCATGCCATGAGTGTCCTCTCTATCTCCAGGTACAACAATTGTTGAACAACTCTCTAGTAGTTATAGATAACATGGCCTCCAAGAGAGTTGCATCAAAGGATACTGTCGAGAGTAGCACTAGGGAAGAAGTTGAGCAGGTGTCAATGAATTTGCTATTTTATGTAGACACTCCACTGTTCATTGAGAAGGGCATGAAGTTAACATGGCAGAAAATAAAGGATACCTTTGTAGGGGACTTCAAGGAAGACTTAGAGGATTGACAGGTTTACATCAATATCCACTGGTTAGGCTTACACAAGGTTGCATGTAGTTACCCTGCCTTCCCATGTGCGAACATCATCCAATGGATTGTCTCACTAACATATCCAGAGACTATGACATTGAGTAGTGCCATTGGGATAGAAATTTCCACCTTTAGGGCGGAGAACTATCAGCAGATGTATCATTTACCTCAATCACTGAACCGTATGGACACACTTTTGTATGCCACCCACAACTTTGTGAACACCATAGATATTGTAAAGTGCTGGGTGAAAGAGCCATCGAAGTTTATAATGATACCCAATCATGTTTACAAGACAAAGTCTCTGAGGAAGGCTTACCAATTCTTGATCATCTTTGCATGCTGATTATATGGTCAAGAGAGCATGAAGACCTTTCCTAAAAACTAGGTGATTATGTTGGATCAGCTGGTAAGTGATGGAAAGCCATTCAACTGGTCAGATTTGTTGGCTCTTAATTTGAAAGTCCATGTGACTAATGTCTGGAATCCGCCCAAAGATGAGAAAGCGAGTTTCTACATGTCTGCGTATTTACTTGATGCAATCTGTGCCCAACATTAGTTTCTTGACATGAGTTGGACATGGACACTGCAAGAGACTGCCATCAACATTTATTGCAAGTTTCTTTCCGGCTATAGCTATCGAGGATTTATGGCAAGGATGACTGACCATTTCATCATCCCGTTGTACAAGTTGATCTTTGAGCAGGATCCACCTTGCATGTCCCAAGAAGCGATGGAGGCAATAATTGACATTGTAGATTGGTATGACTCGCCCAGTGGCACCTTCATTAGGATGTTTTGTGGAGAGAAGCCTCCACATGTTCTACCAAGGTATGCCACAGACAAGTTGGTCATGCAAGAGGTCTCATACCTCATCTCCAAAAGGTTATCAGCAGGACTGCATAGGAGGAAGAAGGCACCATGACCCACCCTTCCTTTGCAGATTGTATTGTACGAGAGTAAGAAATTGAAGGGTGAAGCTGCCGAAGCTAAGGAGATATTGAAGTTCCAGTTTGAAACCAAAGAATATAATCCATATGATCCCCATTGTATTTGCAATAACCACTATGTGAAGGTGTACTATCCATGGATCCACGAGACATTTAATTGGCATGAGGAGGACCCTTGGAGATACTGTTACAATGACTCCAAGCTCCACGAGCCAGTCAGTATAGCCACAAATTGGCAAGCTACTCTGTAGGCAACAACACCACATGAAGAAACAACAACAACAATAATAAGAAACAATCCAGTGCAGGACAAAGAAAAGAGGAAGATTGCCGAGAACCCAGAGGTTGAGCAAAGCTACAAGTTGAAAACAGACCCATCATTGAGAAAGTAGCTTTGGCAGCAGAGGAAAAGAGGGAGCAATGGCTAAAGAGAGTAGAGTGAATGAAGAAAGAGAAGAGAGGCCAGAGGAAGCAGAAGGAAAGTTGTATGAAAAGAAGAAGAAGTTGAAGGAAGAGTAGGAGCTAAGAAGGAGAGAGAGGGAAGAGAAGCAGAAACATGAAGAAGAAGAGAGGAAAGGTGTGATGACAGAACAAACAATGGCGATACAGGTTGAGGAGTCAGAACAACCGACAACTGAAGAAGAGGGTGAGCAGATGCAAGATCGCAAGCTTGCTCAATAGATTGAGCAACTTATTGAAGTGAAAAACATGGAGTTGGGGTAGGAGCCATAAGACCAAGACATTGACCTCATGCCGACAACACCCAAGGTCACCTCTCAGTCTCCACCACCTCCAGTGTCAGAATTAGTCCCAAGTGAGAAAGGAGAGGCTTTCTCCTTGATGATGATTTGGTGATGGATGTGTACAATCTATCATTCAACGAGTTGCATAAGAAGATTGTAAAGGCACGGAGAAAACATTTCCCATATGATCACGCGTCACCTACATTCATGAAGGAAAGGGTGGTAGTGTCAAATGTCAGAAAGCATCTAGTTGCCATGACTGATGCCACTTTGGCTTATGCAGGAGCCACGAGCTCAAATGTCAAGTTCTTGTTAGCTGAGAATGATTAGATGACAAATAACTTATAGGCAGTGAGGCAAGAGGTAGGACAGTCCAGAGAGTGGAGCACAAGTTCCACAATGGCAGAGATGGGGAAAGTGATACTTACTTATGTATCAACACTTGAGACTACCATGCAGAAGCTCTATGACAGATTTTTCACCGTGCATAAGGAGGTTGTCTATCTGCATGGCTTATAACAATGAATCAAAAGGTTTGTCTAAACTCTCAAGGACATACATGCTACCATTTCCCATGTGCAAGAGTGGACAATGTGGTACAAAGGGTCCCCACTTTACTTGCCAAAGATGATGAAGCCGCAGGCAGAGCTAGGGCCAAAGAAAAGGTCCGGATGTTGATCTAGAACTATGAGCAACTCACCCCGTTCGTCGGCAACATACAGGGTTCATATGCACGATTGTATAAGAGTTTGGATGTCATGGTAAGAACGCACAAGATTCGTCAATCGATTCCCTCACTGAAGCTAAGCACAAGAACCAAGTCTGACTAGAGATTGATAGGTACACAAAACAACTAAGGCGGGAGGCCACTGGCGATGACTTGGATATGAGTGCACAAAACATGAAAAAGTACATTGGTGGTCCTGTTATGGTCAATACCAAGCTGCACATGCTTCAGGATGAGTTGGACAAAGGTTCCAAGAACATATACCCAGAAGCTACGGAGGCAAGAGTCCTCTATCAAAAAGACACCATCAAGCAGTTTGGGGACATCATCACACAATACCAAGCTTGGCATCAATATGTGATTGGGAAGCATCAAGTGGAGGTTGTGAGTTGGTATTTCCCCAAACTTCTGAGTCATAGTTTTCTGTCTTGTTAGGATGTCTCTAGCTTATTTTGTCTCACATGGGTACATGTGGAAAATGTATATTATTTGTAAATATGTTGTAAGTTAAATTCCAAGTGTCATTGGTGGAATGTGAACAATCACTATGTAATGTAATGAGTTATTTGTAAAGAATTTGAAGAGTCATGAGGGTAGTCAAAGAGTCACAAAGGGTAATGTTAAGGGTCACCCCACCCTTTGTTATAAATAGAACCTCATAACTCATAGAAAAGGCTTTTGAGTGCTAAGCTTTTGGCTATGATTAGGCTTAGAGAAGGCTTGGGAATATTGTGACGAGCCTTGGCTTCTCCACAACGTAGAGCGAGTATACTTCTTTGGAGGAGCAGGCGTTCTTGACTGTAATATTCCATTATTGGGGCTAGTGGCTATCAATGGTGTATGTATGGATGGAACTTTCACTTATAATAATAATAATAGAGCCAACACGCTTTCATGTACATGTTGTTATTGTAGTTGGACTATTCTAGTTGCTTTAGCAATGTATGTTGTTTAACGTACACATTTGCTTATGAACTACTTTGTGTCCAATTTTATGAATCTTGTTGAATGCGTGTTGTTGGATTAACCCGTCAATTTGGTTTGTGGACTATTCCACATTTCATCTTGTGATTCCATTCCATTCGTGTGTTCCTTTCAAGCTGTGTACTATTACATGCTTTGAAGGGCCACACTTCCTTTTCCCCTCCGTGTGTTAGAACCCCCATGCATCTCACCTAACTCATTGCAAGGTCACACACTTGCTTTCACCAAAAGTCATCATACTTATCTCTGTGCGCTACCGCGGTCACCTGACTCATTGCAAGGTCACACACTTGCTTTCACCAAAAGTCATCATACTTATCTCTGTGCACTACATTACCATCCACTTTTGGGACTCCTACTCCAAACAGTCTGAGGTCTAGTTGGGACTTCTTATCGGGGAGATCCCCTAAATGTTTGTGGGTCTAGCACCATCAACACTATGCTATGACAATTGTGGTTTTCAGCCTCATGTAATGATATATTTTGGTAGTATTTTCTATGGAGTTATGGGGGATATTGTATGTGGTTACCTCATGTGGATATTGATGCATATTATGGTGATGTTGCATATGTTGATGATGGTTGTCTTAAGTTGACATATTGTTGCTTGCTGCTAGAGGTGTTTGTTGAATATGTTGCTCTTAATGTTGCTTGGATATATTTGTTGCTTACTGATTCTGATATGTGGAGAGATAGAGGATATTTCTTGCTGCTTCTATGGAGGCATGAATGACCTTTCATATGCATTATATTTCATCCAAGTGAAATGTATCACTCCAATATTTTTACTTTAGTTCTTGCTGCCTTATCATATGGAGTTGGCCCTTTTCCATTGATATCAAAGGGGGAGAGATAGAGGATGATGGTATGGAGTTTGCATATGGTTTCCATCAATTCAAAAGGGGGAGATTGTTGGAATCCATGGGGATATTGTTGGCATGATGGTGTTCATGGATCCAACTAACTGATGTTGGCATTAGTTCATGATGGAAACTAGCTCATGCTGGCATTGATGTCAACCATTGTAGATTAACTTATATGTAGATGCCATTCATTGTAACATGGCTGCAACTAGTTGTACTGGCATTGATGTCAATGTTGTGAGGTCATGTTCTTATGTCAACCTCATGATGATGTAGATTGATGGAGTAGTTGGTGTGTGTCAGTATGTGTTGGTATTGATGATTGATCTTATGATGATGGCACACTTATGATGGTAAAATGATATCATTGGTTGGTTGATGTTAGGGTCCAATCCTAACCCCCTTATTTATGTAATAGGGTCAAGTAATAGTTATAGTTAGCTAAAGAGTCAATAAAGCCCATATTAATAATTGTAAGTGGTTGACCCGCATTTAAAGAAGGGACCACAGTTAGTTGCAAATGGGCCATGGTATTAGATAGATGATATTAATAAGAACCATGGTATTGACCCATGGCATTGCATGTATGAACCTATATAAAGATAGAGACTCCCTTGAGGAGTGTCGTCTCTTATTTTGAATTGAACAACTCTATTGAGGTTTCCCCACCGAAGAAACAAGTGAACATGCTTCCTTTTAAATAATAATACATGCTATTATTCCTATTGTTCTATGTCTGAGTATATTCTTCGCATACTTGGTATTTTGTATCTTCCTCGCAGGTCAAGAGCATAACAAGTGGTACAAAGATTTCCAGGACCGGTGGATTCCATTTAGCAGATCTTTTAATCTTTTGGACTAGAACGTGTTCCGCGGCCCTAAACCATGGATCTATCGTTGAGCGCATAAACCTGCGAATTTGGGGAGGCATGCACGTAGGAAATAAAAGAGGTGGTCACGCTTGTTGGACTCCCTTGTAACCCCTGTGGGTACCCCTTTGAGTAGTAGCGCATTAGACAGAACCGCGCACGGACTGTCTTCCAAGTACCCTTTGGGTATATCGAAAGCCCCCTAGGCTCTCTTGAAACCTCGCCATAGATAAATCGTCAGCCATCTTGCTGCTATAGTACACCGAGAGGGGAGATTACTCACATGTACAATAGGGTATTCAGGTTATACGGCTAAGGGTACGGTTGATCCTCCTTGGTTAGTTCCCTGAAAGATTGGGCCAAGTACTACTGTCGGACACTTATGTATATTGTGATCTGTAGCACTTGACACTCCTTGAGACCATAGTTCCCTTGTCTCTCTCTAGATCATGCATCATCTTTGCTAGATCAGATCTAGCAAGTTGGGTTCTATCGCAGCCACAACAATCAGTTCCTCCATTCAGATCTATCAGATCTGCCATTTAGATCTATCAGATCCACCAATCAGATCTATCAGATTTGCCATTCAGATCCAGCAGTTTGGGTTCTATGGAAGTTGCAACAATCAAATCTGCCATTTAGATCTAGCAGCAAGGGTTCGATCACTACCACATTCCTACCCATACTCTGCAGTTGAGGGTTTCGCCGATAGATCTGACTATTTGTGTGGCTCCTATACCTAGGCATGATTTTCGTAGGACATTGGGCATAATTAACTTTTCTGGGAATCGGCTACTGCAGTATTCGTAAGCTGAGATCCTCCCGGGACGCTTATAGGAGACTTAGCCCATAAGAATCAGGTTGACAGGCTGAGCAAGGTGGTACCATTCACTTGTCAGTGTCAAAATTTCAGGTGGTCCCAAATTTCTTTTCATAGTAACGACAAGTGCAACAGATCTGTGCATGGTACAAACCAGAGCTCAAGCTATGGCCAATGAGAAGATGGACACCATTGAACAAAATTTAGAGGCATTAACGAAGCAAATATAGACCTTAAATGACATAATCACAAAGGGCAAGTCAGGGGAACAATCAGAGGCATATGCTTTTAATGAAAACCTTGAGGGAAAGTCTAGCCATTCTCTTCACTTCTATGGAAACCACCAACAGTCCTAGCTTCGACCACCCAAGCTAGACATGTATAAATTTGATGGCTCTCATCCGGCCATATGGCTAGCACAAATGGAGAAATATTTCACATTGAATCACATCAGAGATGATGCAACTAAGCTAAGTGTGGGAAGCCTATACTTGGACCAAGAAAGATGGCAATGGTAGCAATGGTATCAACATTGCTATGCAATGCCAATGACTTGGAAGATATTCTCAAAAGCCCTTTCTGATCGCTTTGACCATGAATCTAACTTTTTGGGTCGTATTACTAAGCTCTGATAGACAAGCATAGTGAAAGAATATATTAAAGTCTTTGAAGCATTAGCCTTCCGCACAGGAGGTCTAGCAAATGAATTCTACTTGGAATGCTTTATTAGTGGTCTCAAAGACGCCATACAAGCCCACGTCCGACTACAACACCCAATCTCATGGCTGACAGCTTGCAAGATAGCTCGTGAAGTAGAACATGTGTTAGCGGCCCAGTCGACTCGTCCAAATTTCATAGCCAAAGGACACCCCACCCAGGCTCCAAGCACTACCCAAACACTTAAGGTTTAAAAGGTGTCACCAACGGAAATGGCAGAAAGAAGAAAGCAAGGATTGTGTTACTACTGTGATGAGAAATACTCCCCAGGGAAGAACTTCAAGGAAACCAAATTCTTTCAAATTGATGCTACTAATCACAGTTCATCTGAGGAAGCCCCACCATTTGAGGGACCAGAGGAGGAAGATGAGGACAACTAGCCGGAGAATGAGCTCCCAGGTACACCTGAAGAACAAGTTATCTCGCTTCATGCTTTGGCACGAATTTCTTCTCCCCAAACTCTCAAAATCAGAGGTTTTATTAAGCATTGCCTTGTAGTAGTCTTGATTGATAGTGGCAGTATGCATAACTTTATCCATCAAAGTGTCACTGAAGAAATGCATTGTTTTGTCAGATTAGTCTCTAATTTCTAGGTCCAGATTGCTGATGGGGGGACAATGAAATGTGAAGGCCGCTGTGAAAATGTCAAACTTCAAATGGGGGATTATCACCTAAAGACCCACATGTTTTCCATCAACATGGGTGGGTGTGACATTGTCTTGGGTGCT
>APFE030044123.1:44077-70736 GCA_000404065.3 Pinus taeda | reverse complement strand
CAAAGACTGCTTTCCAAACTCATGAAGGCCATTATGAATTCCTGGTCATGCCATTTGGTCTCTGTAATGCCCCATCCAATTTTCAGAGCCTCATGAATCACCTGCTCAAACCATATCTCAGAAAATTTGTCCTTGTTTTCTTTGATGACATCCTCATCTACAACCTCACTTGGGAAAAACATCTTCAGCATGTAGATATGCTCTTGCAACTACTCCGGAAGCATAAATTATTTGTCAAATTGTCCAAGTGCTCTTTTGGCATGGAAGAAGTTGAATATTTGGGCCACATTGTGGGGCGTGAAGGTGTCAGGGTGGATCCAAAAAGGATCTAGGCAATGCAGGATTGGCCTCAACCAAAGACCTTGAAGAGCTTGAGAGGATTTTTGGGTCTCACTGGCTACTATCGCAAATTTGTCTGCAATCATGGTCGCATTGCTAGACCCCTCACTAACCTTCTCAAGAAAAAATTATTCCTTTGGAATGATGAAGCGCAATAGACATTTATAGCTCTCAAACATGCCATGTGTTCCACTCCTATATTGGCACTACCCAAATTCACCAAATTTTTTGTGATTGAATGTGATGCTTCAGGTATGGGTATTGGGGCTATCTTAATGCAGGAAGGTCAACGCTTGGCCTTCACTAGCCAAAAACTAAGTGGCACAAATTTGGGAAAATCTACCTATGAGAAGGAGATGATGGCCATCTTACATGCAGTGGATACCTGACGACCATACTTATTGGGGCGGTGTTTCCAAATCCGCACAGACCATCAAAGCCTTAAATATTTTTTGGAGTAACGCTTATCCTCGCCACAACAAAATAAATGGCTAGCCAAAATTTTGGGATATGATTATGAGATAATTTAAAAGAAAGGGTGAGAGAATGTCCTAGTGGATGCTTTATCACGCCAATTTGAGGAGGAAAGTAACCTACTAGTAATCTCTCTTCCCATTCCAGAGTGGATTGAAGAGGCTCGCAAGGAATGGTTTTCACATCCTTTTCTCTCCCAACTCATTAATCAATTGCAAGCGGATCCAAATTCCACAACAGGTTACTCTTGGCAGGATGAGATTCTTCGCTATAAGGAAAAAGTAGTGATATCACCAACATCCACCCTTAAAATTCACATTTTGGTAGATTTTCAGTCATCTCCCACTGCAGGCCATTCAGGCTTTCAGAAGACTATGCTCGCACTCGACATTCATTCTTTTGGACAGGCATGAAAAATGACATTCTTAGTTTTGTAGCTGAGTGTGATGTGTGTCAGTGCCATAAAGGAGAACAGTCAAATCCCTAGGCACATTACAACCATTGCCCATCCTTGCCTCAATCTGGACGAAGGTTTCTATGGATTTCATTACGGGTCTTCTGAAGTCAGGCAACAAGTTAGTCATCATGGTGGTTGTGGATAGACTTTCTAAGTATGCTCATTTTTGTGCCCCACCCCACCCTTTTACACTAGCTTTGGTGGCTTAATCTTTCATGGACCAGATCTTCAAATTGCATGACATGCCCACTTCCATTGTGTCTGATCATGACCTGATCTTCACTAGTAACTTTTGGCAGGAAATCTTCAGGCTACAAGGTACCCAACTACAACTCAGTACTTCCTATCATCCCCAAACTGATGGTCAAACTGAAGTAGTCAACAAATGTCTGGAGACCTACCTTAGGTGTTTCACTTCAGAAAAGCAACATCTATGGGTACAATGGTTACCTCTAGCCAAATGGTGGTATAATACTAACTATCATGCCACCACCAAAATGACTCCATATGAAGCAGTTTATGGTTAAATCCCTCCTTCACCTACTTCTTATATCCAGGAATTCTCGAAGGTACAAGCAGTGGATCAATTCCTACAGAACTGTGCAACCATGCTGGCCCACCTCAAAGACAATTTCCATCAAGCTCAAAATTGCATGAAGCAATAGGCATACCAATTTCCTTCAGAGCACAAATTTCAAGAAGGGGATCAAGTATTCTTGAGGCTGCAACCATATAAGCAAAAATCACTCTAAGACAAGGGTTGTCAGAAATTATCTCCAAAATTCTACGAACCGTATCAAATACTTCAGCGCATCGGAGAAGTAGCCTACAAGCTAGCCTTGCCACCCACTGCAAAAATCCATCCCGTCTTCCATGTCTCATGCTGCAAGAAAGTGGTTGGGAACCATTGCAGAATTCAAACCAGTCTACTGGAATTGGATGAAGAAGGTTCAATTTGGCTACAATCTGAATAGGTTCTTAACACGCGAGAATGACACCTGCACGGTCACACGATCAAGGAAGTCCTCATAAAGTGGAAAGACACCTCTCCAGAATATGCAACCTGGGAACTAGCCACTGTTCTTCAGCAATTTCCGCAGCTTCAGCCTTGAGGACAAAGCTATTTTTATGGGGGAAGGCATGTTAGGGTCCAACCCTAACCACCTTATTTATGTAATACGGTCGAGTCATAGTTATAGTTAGTTAAAGAGTCAATAAAGCCCATATTAATAATTGTAAGTGGTTGACCCACATTTAAAGAAGGGGCCACAGTTAGTTGCAAATGGGCCATGGTATTATATAGATGGTATTAATAAGAACCATGGTATTGACCCATGGTATTGCATGTAGGAATCCTATATAAAGGATAGAGACTCCCCTTGAGGAGTGTCGTGTCTTATTTTTTAATTGAGCCCAGCTCTATTGGAGGTTTCCCCCTGAAAGAGGCAAGTGAACCTTGCTTTCCTTTTTGAATAATAAGATACATGCTGTTATTTCTTATTGTTCTGTGTTCTGGGTATATTTCTTCGCATATTTGGTATTTTGGTATCTTCTCACAGGTCAAGAGAATAACAGTTGATGATGCTACTACAGGTTGATGATGTAGATCTACATGTGATAGAGATGATTGATGACATATTAGTTGAATTGTCAACTAGGTCTTCATTAGGTCTTTATGTCTATTCTTATGAGGATGAATTGTTGTAGTGATGTGATGGCTTGGTGATGGTGCTGCAAAGTATTGCAGGCCTGTTAGAGGTGTTGTAGCTTGTGGAGATGATTAATGGAGAGTGAATGACTTGTTGACACTCATGCCAACTTTGTTTGTTGAACTTCTAGGTAAAAATGGCAGTGGCATTTGGGAGACACGTTTTATCCACTTACAGATGAGTTCGAAGCTATGTTAGAGGTTTGGAGGATTGTACAGAAGAGAATCAATGTAAGGAAGATTGGAGCCAAAAAGTGTGGGAAACTTGAAGTTTTCTGGGTATACGCTATAACAACATACATACGCAAGTTTCCTTCATAGGAGTAGCATATACATCATGAGAGTTATTTTCCCCACATTCCTCGCGCTGTTTGGGTAAAAATTGACTTGGTAATTATCAGAAGCTTCAAAATTAGTTGGATAAGGTTATAAAAGGTTTGAAAAGGTCCTCCAATGATGTGAACACCTTAATTGCACAAGTAGTGATGTTAGTGGATTGATTTGGTCCAATTTGTGCACCCTTGATCCTAGCTCCAAGATCAATTTATCCCTAGAGGTTTTATTTTCTTGTCTTTATAGATTAGTGGCTGTTGATGGTGTTAGATGTTGAGTGTATGTGTGAAGAGAAGGATAATAGAGTGAGTATGCTTCAGACCTATTAGAGAGAATAGAGGCTTCAGTTTATGAGTGTTTATTACTGCATAATGATCAGATCTGAAGCATGTTTAGAATAGATTAGAATTGAAGCTATTGGAGTAGAGTTTATTAGAAGAAGTTTTGCATGCTACAATGTAATATTTTTGACGGTGATTTTCACACTTGTTTTATGCAGGAATTGTTGATGCATTTGGAACATAGCCATAGTGTCTTTTGTTGCCGATTGTATTATTCAACAATATTTTGTTGTGAGGATCTGATTGTATTCATATTTATTGCGGCCACAATTTTTGCTAGTTTGGAGAGAATTTGGTTTGTGGAGTTTTATATTGATTTGATGATGGGATCTTGTTGCTAAGAGCATGTACGCAGAGCTAAATTCTTGTTGAGAAAATCGTCTTAGATCTAGTTTGAAAACAGATGAAAATATGTTCACATAGTGGAGAGGTGCAATGACTTCATGAGAGAGGAGCAGTGATGTCGAAGCTTTAATGAAAGGAACAATTTCTCATCCAATGGTAGTTGGATAGTCTAATCGGAGTTGGGCGAAGATCGTTGATCGTGGTGGCCTTCAATGGATGGTAGTCCCTAGATTCATAGAGAACAGAGTCTTTCGAGCTGATCAGTAGTATCAAGTATCCTAGCCGATTGGTGTTGGAATTCTGTATATGAGGTCGAGTCTCCATGCTAATGGGAGTTAACAAGCTACGTAAAAGATAAATTACTTGACTAATGGAAATTCATAGTGGAGAAGCAACAAAAAGGGTGGTTTTTATCCCAAAAGGGTTTCCACCAAAAATATTGTGTCTTATGTGTGATGATGTGATTGTGTGCATTGTTTATTGTTTATATTGCCACTTATGGTTTTAAGTTATGCTTTGTGATGCATATGTTTAATGAGTTGCTGTTAACATATGTGTGATTCAGTAAGTGAAGTAATAAAAGGTAAAAATCTTATATAGATCACACTACTTATTCACCCCCCCTCTTAGTATTTTTCCAAAATTTTTTGCAGCATGCTTGAATGTTCTTGTAGTTAGTTTATGATAGGTCTAAATAACTAGAAAAGTTTTAGGGTGTGAAAATCACATTTTTGCATATTCTTAGAATCTAGGGTTTATAGAATTTCCATAATCTAACGAGTCTTAAAGTCCATTGATATTTAGGGTTTGTAAAGCATAAAATGAATCAAACCTAGGATCTATAACCCCAACTATTTGTTCCCTCTCATAAAGCCCTAGCTCTTGCTTTCTAGGGCTTGCAGATAGAATCTAGGGTTTGTGGAAAAACCATAGCAAGGGTTGAAATAAAAGTAAAACCTAGGGTTTGTAAGTAAAAATCCTAGGAGTAGATGTTTTCGCTAAAATAAAAACCATAATAAGGGTGAGGTCATGGGATATCTAGGGTTTGTAGGCAAAAACCCTAGATTCACACTTTTTAGAAATCGTGAAAATCCTAGATTAACAAATATGACCTCACACTCTTGTACTTGTGTATTTTGATTTGTTGTTCTTGTTGATGAAAAATGCAGGCATGTAATGAAGAATTTCAAAATTGTGAAAGCAAGATGAAAAATATGAAAGAACAAAACAATGAAAAACTTGTGCTTGATGATAACGATGAGCATGATGGAAAGAGGGAGTTGCAAAAACCTTAATGATATTAAAGTTTTCATTTAATGAGCATATTGATGATTGAAAGCTGAAGCCGAACCTTGTTGTATTATGAAGATAGAATGTGCAAAGGAATGATGGCTTCAAAGGGAGCCTTGAATCTTTAAAGGGTTGTGGATTTTGAGAAAGAAATCTAACTCTCAATTTTTAAGGTATGTCTTGAAGTTTTAAGGTCCCATGTGTTAGAGAATGGCTCCATGATGTTCAAGAAGGTTGAAGTTATCTGATGACATGATGATGCAAAAGAAAGAGCTTGTGTAGCTACTACTACTATGATATCCACTAGAAGAAAACAGTAGCTGATGTTGGACACATCTCCCTAGTTGATAGGGAGCTTAGATATATTCCCTTTGTGTGTGGAGGAATAAGTATATTCTCCTTGGTTTAGAGGGAGTGATGATGGCCATGATTCTCTACTTCATATGTCATACACTATTCCTTTGAATAATCACCGTACATCTAGTGAAGGCCATGAGGAGAGAATGGGAACCAAAGGATTGGGTAAGCATATGAGACCAATACTCCTTGAGGATAGATGTTCCTATAAGTTTGACCTTGTTGATGAAAAATTTGTACTAATCTATATATCACAAGGTTGAGGCACCCACTAGATGATGATGATGATGAGTTGTTGTACCTTAGGCTAATTAGTTCGTATGATGGTACTTAGGGTTGGTATATTGGTGTAGCCTAGATGATACTTAGATCCCTTTTAGGGTTGGTGTCTTGGTAGGTAGCCTAGATGAACCTGGATCCCTATTAAGTTGGTATCTTGGAAGTTACCCTAGGCGACACCTAGATAGCTATTAGGGTTGGTGTCTTAGCAGTTAGCCTAGATGATACCTAGATCCTTGTTAGGTTTTTACCTTGGCAAGTAGCCTAGATGGTACCTAGATCCTTGTTGGGTTGGTACCTTGGCAGGTAGCTTAGATGGTACCTAGATCCCTTGATGGGTTGATACCTTGGCAGTTAACCTAAATGGTATCAAGATCTCTAGCATTGTATATGTTGATTGTGATACTCTTCTTAGAACATTTCAACTTGAGGTCATCCTTGTATTGTTTATACAATTATGAATACCTAGTTAGTTAAGAGGTAGTGTTGAAAGATGTAACTTTTTTCAGTCTTCATAGTTGTACCTCTATGTATTTTATGTAAAAAGCAAAAAAGAAGAAAAAGAAAGAGAAAGAGAAAAATTATTTTCAAGCACAGGTTTGATGCTGATAATAATAATAATAATAATAATAATAATTTATTAGATAAGCATGTTCTTCATGCTTCTAGGTTTTTAAGAGACAAAGAGTCAAAGTCCTATTTGGACCTCTTGAAAAGAAAAAGGAAAAATATTTTTTATTATGTAATTTTGGGTCAAAAACCCCTCTAGATGACAAGTCGACCTACATGAAAAGTCGATCTTACCCCAATGGACATGTCTATTCTCACCCCTATGGAGAATATACGGAAACGACGATATGAACTCATTTGGACACACAATTGGATGTATTTTTTGGTCTGAAATTTTGCAAAAGAAGAGAGATGGAGGGACAAAGTTTGAAATGGAAGAGGAGTTTCTTCTTGAGATGGAATATGTGGAAATTTTACCTTGGTACTTCTCTTGTTACTGATGTCTTGATTATGATTTTGTTGAGAAAAATGGAAGGTTTGACTTGGCATCTAGAGGTGGAAGGTATTTTGTGGCCATGGGTCTTAGATGTCTCACTTTGATTAGATTTATAAGAAGAAATTTTGACTAGGTTTTCCCCTAGGATAGGGGTTCTGCCCTGATTGAGAGCCTATATTATTTTGTGTGTGTGTGTGTATGTGTGTGTGTTTTTTTCTTTTCTTTTCTTTTTATGTGATCTTCATGTTTATTTTATAGTAATTGTTTGATGAAACAAAGAATAATAAATATTAATAATAATCCAACTAATTCACAAGCAATTACCATAAAAGAGAAATCTAATGTAAAATTGATAAGGCTCCCGATTTCTTAACATAGGCTTCACTGACAAGGGTGCATTTGGTTCTTCAATTTTGTACAAATCCATTTCATGAGACCTTTTTAAATCATTTTATAGAACAATGTGAAAACACCTCAAATTTATATCTCCAATAAAGTGATTAGGTTTTCAATTTGTGTTGATAGGTACTAATTAATAGTACAAACAAAATTCACGTAGTAGATTTTTTCTTTCAAAAATAGTGGAAAAGTATAATGAATACAAATTCGTCCCAATATGCTATTGATCCATTTCCAAATTAGAAATTAATCTATCAATATGCAACCTAATCCATTGCTCTTCTTTCAGATACAAGGTATATACAAGTGAAAGTGGATGACATAAAACCATGTTTGTAGCCAATTCATCAAGTTCATTAACATTACCTTTTAATTCTTATTTTTTCTCATCCTTTTCTTTACTTTCTTCATCTTGATTGTGTTTTAATGTTGCAATTTTTTTGCAGCTCTTTACTTCTTTTATGTAGTTATCATATGGTTTTTTCCTGGTTGGTGCAATATTCAAAGATTTTTCTCTCCTCTTCATTATTTTTCTTACAAAAGGTTTCAATTGAAATATACGCTTTAGGATTAAAATAAGTATACAAATTCTTGTAAGTATCTCTTTCAATATTAAAACCTTAACTTGTTCCCTCAACTTCTTTAATTCTTCCACCATATTAAAATGAAATTCTAAACTTACTTGGTATTTTGATGTTCCGCTGGCTTCTTCAGTGGTCGTGAATTGTTCCCTTGTTGTAGGTTCATTGAGCTGCATTGTTGTATTAGATGGCCATATTTCAAGTTTATTCCCTATAGAATCAACATTTTCTCGTCTCCTCTTAATTCTTCTCGTCAATGGTTCTTGTGTGCTATTGAGTGATTCTTGTTGCTGATAAGAACCCTTGGTTGATGATTCCAATTTCAACACTAGAGACTCCAAAGTTTCTACAAACCATCCCCAGTTTGTTATGGGATGTTGTTGTGTAAATGAAATCTTTACTATAAGGTAAATTAATCCATGATGGGTTGGTCGGTCATAGTTGCTTTTTTGGTACTAATTCACCATATATTGCAAGGATTTCAACAAAAAATAAAGAACATTGATATTTCTATTTCTCCTTGTGCTAGAAAATAAAAATGATAGGCCATACAGAGTGAGGCATGACCTTCACAAGTGAAATATTGAATAATATGCTGTAATATGTTATCCCAAGGAGTCGTCAAAAATAAAATTTTTTGTTATGCAACTAGTTCACAAAATAAAAGAAGAGATAGATCAATGACTTCAAAATTAGCCTATTCAAGGGGGTAACCTCCTTTACATTACACAAATGAACAATTATTAGATGATACAAATGAAAAAACATCCTTTCTATACATACGAGTCTAAGGGGTCACAATATAATCAGAGTCGACAATTTCATAATAATGTAAGGGCACAACAATAACAATAGTGGGCTCTTATGGGACACAATAATAATAATATGGGGACAACACGGGCACAAAAATAACAATAAGGGGCTACAATGACAATAACAATGAGAGACTGCAATAGTATTATAGGGACCTAACATGCCCCTCTCCTTCAAAAAAGTGTTGTCCTCAATGCTTGAGTAGTTCTGGATGCTTCTGTATAAAATTCTCATCCTCTCATGTCGAATATTTGGTGGGTAAGTTCTTCCACTTGATGAGATACTCTAAAATTGATTGATTTCGTAGCTTTCAGGTTCTTGTTTCTGTGACTGCTTCAGGTTCCAATATGATTTTTCCTTCCTTGTCAAGTTTTGGAAATATTGTTTGAACTGGGAGCTTGTCACCTGTAACCTTCTTTAAGCATGAAACATGGAAAACTCGGTGCACTCGGGAAGGTGCAGGAAGCTCCAATTTGTATGAAATAGTACCAATATTTTGCAACACCTTGTACGAACCATAATACTTTGGTGATAATTTATTATCCTTCTTAGCTTGCTTGAGGGATATTTGTTTATATGGTTGTAGTCATAGAAATACCCAGTCTCCTACATCAAAACTTTTTTCACCGCGATGTTGATCTGCGTGTTGTTTCATTCTATTCTGCACCAAAGTGAGGTTATCTTTAAGAGTTGGAGAACTTGTTGTTGATGCTCAATGTGATTTTTGACTGCTTGAACCTTAGAATTTACTCTTAAAGATGATGTGATGGACGGTGAATGATATCCATAAAGTGCCATAAATGGGTCATTTTTGTTGTAGTATGGAAGGAAGTGTTTTACCACCATTCAGCCATAGGCAACCACTTGACCCATTGCGTTTGTTTATTAGATACAAAGAAACGAAGATATCCTTCCAAAAATTTCTTCACTATCTAAGTTTGCCCATCAGATTGAGGATGATAAGATGAGCTATGAGCTAACTGAGTATCCAAACAAGAAAATAATTCCATCCAAAAATTTCCAGTGAAAATGGGATCTCTGTCGTTTACAATACTCTTTAGGTTTCCATGTAGCTTTTGAATTATTTCCATAAATGTAGTAGCAACTGTATTGACTTTAAATGGATGAGATAATTCACAAAAGTGTGCATACTTGGTAAGTCTATCAACTACCACCATGATGACACTCTTTCCTTCGGACTTGGGTAAACCTGTGATAAAATCCATTGAAACCTCCTCCCAACATTAAATTGGAATGCATAAAGGTTGTAAGAGACCCGAGGTTTTAATTGTATCAACTTTATTTTGTTGGAAAACCAAACATTTTGCCACAAAATTTTGAATATCATATTTAAGGCCATCCCAAAAAAATTCCTTCTTAACCTTGTGGTAAGTTTTTAAAAATCCTAAATTCCCTCCTAAGGGAGAGGTGTGCAATTCTAGAAGAATCTTTTGTTTGAGTTGGGAATTCTTACAAAGGTATAAATGATATTTGTACCATAACGAATCATTTTTCTAGCTAAATGTATCAGATTTACTGTGATATTGTTGCAAATTTTGAAAGAGTGGTCACACTTCTTCATCGTTCTTCCATTCATATCTTGCTTCGGTTATCCAATCTGGTTGGATAACGGAAATGACACAAATCAATGCTTCCACATCCTCATCCTTTCTTGAGAGTGCATCTGCAACAACATTTTTCTTCCATTTTTGGTAGATGATTTCAAAGTCATATCCTAACATATTTGTGACCCATTTTTGCTGCTCATCTGAAGATAATCTTTGTTCTAAAAAGTATTTAAGGCTATCATGGCCTGTTTTTACATTGAAGTGTCTTCCCATTAGGTAAGGTCGCTATTTATTAAGTGCATGTAGTATTGCCAACATTTCCTTCTCATAAATAGCTTTGTGTAAATACTTTCCTTTGATTGGACGACTTTCAAAAGAAATGGGTATTCCTTCTTGCATTAAAACAATGCCAATTCCATTTCCTGAGGCATCATATTCCATAATAAAGGTTTTTGTGAAGCCTGGCATAACTAAGGCCGGTGCTTGGCACATTGCCTCTTTAAGATGTTCAAAGGCCTTCGTTGCTTCTAGAGTCTAAGAAAATGCATCTTTCTTCAGTAATGTTGTTAGAGGTGCTACTATTCTCCCATAATTCTTAACAAACTTGCGATAATATCTTGTCAACCCGAGAAATCCTCACAAATGCTTTATGGATGTGGAGATTTCCATTCCTTAATGGAAAAATATTTTGTAGGGTCTACCTTAACACCTTCATGAGATACAATATGACCCATATATTCCACCTCATGTACTCCAAATAAACATTTGGAGGTTTTTGCATATAATTGTTTCTCCTTCAATAGTTTGAGCACCATGTCAAACATGTTGAACATGATCTTTCCAAGAATTGTTGTAAAATAGTATATCATCAAAAAATAATAACATAAATTTTCTAAGGAAGGGTTTGAAATGGAATTAATCAAACCTTGAAATTGTAGAAGGTGCATTGGTAAGGCCAAAAGGGCATGACCAAAAATCTTATAATGACCCTCATGAGTTCTAAATGCTGTTTCAGAATGTCTTCAGTCTTCATTCTGATTTGATGATATCCTGAATGAAGATCCAACTTGGTGAAGTAAATTGCTCCATGTAATTCATCCAATAATTCATCAATGACATGAATGGGAAATTTATCTTTAATAGTGGGCTTGTTGAGCTCCCTATAATCTGGAAAGATGCTCCATGATCCATCCTTCTTGTGCACCAATACTACTAGAGCAGAGAAAGAACTTTGCCTAGGTTGAATGGTCATCCACAGTCAAAAGATTGTCTCAGTTCTACAACCGACTACAATCATACATAGTGCAGCCAGCCGTAAACCGATGATGGTACTCTCCTGCAGTTGAACGAGGGAGTACAACAGTGAAACTCTCCTACACATGAAGGGGGGGAGTTCAGATATATTTTGGAGAATATTGTCTCTCCTTTCAGCGGACAAAGGGGGGAACTGTCAATGAAATTGACAAGTGGTTGTCCGACTAAAAGTCTCGACAACATCAGTGAAGCAGCCAGTGGGCATCTTCATCAGCCAGTGGGCATTTGTCATCAACAGTGAGCATCAACAAATTCGCCAGTGGGCGACCAACAACAAAGCAGCAGTGAGCAGCTTTCATCATAGCAAAAGAAACATTGAGTTGTTTTTCGACATCTTCAGCCAGTGGGCGATCATCATCAACAAATATGCCAGTGGGCATTCATCAAATTGTGTCAGTGGACACTGGATGCTGTTTTCAAGCAAAGGACAGTTGGATCCTTTTGCGGCTTGGCACATGATGGAGTTGTCAAGAGTCCTTCTGAGATGAATCAGTCATGCAGCTGACTCAGTCTCTTCATATTGCAGTTTCATCAGCATCCAGATTTGGTGGTTTTTTCAGGCAATGCTTTTGAGGATCAACATGAGAACTTGGAAGATGGTTCCTCGTTCTTATTTTGGATTTATCATTGAGGGGGGGAATGTTAGCCTCTCTCATAAAACAATAATAAATCCAAAAATAATTTATTATCATAGGTTATAAAATTGAAATAAAATAATTATTAATTTAAGAATTAAATTATAATTATTACTAGAAGGATTAATTAATTATGGAGACAATTAGAAATTAGTATATTGTTGTAACAAGATATGGCTCTCCAAATGTGTCGTATTTTAGGCTCTATTTTAGGAGATTAGTTAGCTAGTTGGTTTGAATAGCATTTAATGTAAATGGACACTTGTTATTTAATAAGTGATCCATAATTAGAGGTAGTTAGGACATGGAGCTTATAAATAGCTCATTGCAAGAGTGTTTGTTTAGTTTTGGGTGTAAGCTCTTGCAAATCAATTATCTAATTATTTTTTTCTGATTAATAAAATTATGTGTCTGAGGACACTTCTGCTTTTAATTTTTTCCACTTTATATTGAATATCTTGTATATCTATAATTTTGGATATCCAAGGTCTAAAAATTCGTCCTGCAGTATCCCTATAAGTCCTCTTTCTAACCCCAAAAGTATGACCGATATTGGATTCTCCCAGAAATAGTTATACCTAATCGCCCACGATGACCTGATTATAGATTGGTTTAGTAGAGAGAACTTGTACAAAGTTTCACATGTCATTGTTTTGACATTTGGCCCTGAAAATAATACCCAACAAACTACAGTCCGTCTTGTTTCTTTAACCTTTTACAAAATTTGAATCCAATGCTCAGAGAGAAATTTATGACGATTTTCCCAAGGTCACCTATTTGATATGAAATTCAGGAGCCTGCAGAAACCCTAACTTCCTTGGATCATATTTACGAAAATATAGCGATATAAGATATGAAATTCAGACAGGAGGTTCATCAATATTTCAAGTCAAATGGGTTTTAATTTTAGCTTCTGAAATTTCGTTGAAAAGCAGTTATAGCGAAAATTCCATGGTGATCTGTTGAAGCAGCAAAACCCTAAAATCCAAAGCTCTGATACCAAATGTTATGTAACCAATTCACAAAATAGAAGAAGGGATAGATCAAAGAATTCAAAATTAAACTCTTTGAGGGGGAAACCTCCTTTACATTACACAAATGAAAAATTCTTGGATGATGCAAATGACAAAACCTCCTTTCTATATATAGCAGTCTAAGGGGTCACAATATAATTAGAATCGACATAATCATAATAATGTAAGGGCACAAAAATAACAATAGTGAGCTCTTATGGGACACAATAATAACAATATGGGGAAAACATGGGCAAAACAATATAAATAAGGGGCTACAATGACAATAACAATGAGAGAATACACTAGTATTATAGGGACCTAACATTTTTACTCCTCTTCTATTGTCCTCAATTATTCCCCTTCTTTTAAGAAGTCCTCCTCTTGCAATAGCATATTCTAGCTTTTTTTTGAGCCAATGCTTTCCATTTGGAGCTAATATTGTCACTCAAAAATCAATTTATTTTGAAATTGTGAATGTAAGGTATGTGATTGTGCAATATTAGTCCAGTGGTCAAAATGTAGAGTGAAATGTATGACTAACTGGTGCTATTGATTCGCTGGAAGAATTGAAACTATCTTTCTATTCTAAAAATTGCTGCCACTTTTAAATTGTTCATGATTATCTTTGCAATTCACTTCTGTTTGAACAAATTTCCACCCATATCTCCCACTGGTCTATTCTCATAGTTCACTATATTGTTGGTCACTACCAAAAACTTCATTGTTGAGGATAATTCAATAATGGAGTTTAAAACTTAGATACTAAATGGTTCATCGATGAATGAAGTGAGCTACTATTAATTTTGTATGCAATGGAAATCAATTTTCCCTCAGAATGTGTGGATTATCAATATGCGTATCGTTAACTCTCATAATTTCCATTCATGTTGATGAGACTTCTGTAATAGTTGGCATTCCAATTGGCAATGATGATTTGTTGTTGGCATTATTCGGTCACATCCAATCCAAATCATAAATCAACAAAATGATTGATTATGATAGGTGGCAAAGGATTTACGGCAGTGGACTCTACTAATGCGAGTGGGTCAGTAAATGGGTATGTTTTTTTTTTTAATATTAACTACACAAAGTTCGGAAGATTGGAAATAATTCGTAGTATGGAAAAAGTCATGGATAACAATTGAATTAGGCTTCGAACAATGTGCATTACTGGATGCATGGAATTAAACAAGTAATTTTAAATAAAAAATCATGAATTTACCTGACGCTTGGTGGTCAAGGGTCAAAGAATCGCTTTTGCTACAAAGAGTTCTTGTAATTTGCATCCATTTGGTGACTATTGTAGGTTGTTGATTAATTTTTTTAAAATTTGTGGTTGTTAATTTCTTTTTCTCTAAATACATTTTTAGTCGCTATAATATTGAAATCTTGGCATGCATGATTGAAAAAAGTTCCTATAACTACACTTGATTGAGTTTGTGATATAAAATCTAGAAAGTCTCACAAACAAGAACAATGATGAATTTTGATATTTCCAATGTAAATTTTTCACAATAGCTTCATTACTATAGCATAAATGTTTTGATAAGAGTTGCCGTAATTGGAATTTTATGTCGATTTTTTTTCTAATTTAATTACACTATAAAACCTACTATTTCTTGTTTTCAAGAGCTATTATAGCCTACAATGTTATCATTGGTTTTCATTGTAATTTTTATTTTTATTTTTTGGGAATATGTACAATTTTTTTTAAGAAATGCATGGCCTATATAGGCCCACAGCTAAATTGAGATCTTGGAGTTGACGAAGCTTTTGAGTAAATTCCTCCTTGGACTCTGCTTTTAATAGATATAACTTTAATTAATGGACATTGACCAAAAGTGGTAGATTTTCATCGTCGATTGTTCATAGTTTTACAATTCCATTCTCATACAAATTCCCAACTTCATATGGTCCCAACCACATTGTGATTAATGTTCCTTTGAAATTATGGAATATTAAGTCATACAACAATACCATATTGATAATGTCATCAAACTCATTGTTGTTGAGTTGTTTCTATGTGTTGCAGCGCTTGCTGCCTAAAATTATCTAACTGATTACGTTGAGTTATTCTTTCTCTACGTTGTTGAAAGAGTCATCCCCAATTCCATTGTTTTTCTTAGAGTTTTAATTTCAATCTCAATAGGTAGTAATGACATTTTTCCGAATACTAGCTTATAAGGTGTGAATCATGTTGAAGTTTTCCATGTATTTCGGTAAGCCCATACCTCTTATGGTAGTCTATTTTCCCAAATTTTGTGGTGGAATTAAACACTTTTTGTTAATGTAATGTTACTTATTTCCACCTGTCCATTAGCTTAAGGATGGTCTGGTGTAGTTTTATGTGTTTGATCTTGTACAAATTCATGAGGTCTTCTACCAATTTTGATGTAAATTTTACTCCTTTTTCATACAATTTTTTCTAAGCACTCCAAATCTCGTGAATATGTTTGTTATCACCAAAAAATTGATCATCTAGCCTAATTTACTAGCTAATTTACTAGATGGATCGAAGTACACCATGTAAAGCCAATTTTACCCTAGTAAAATTGCTTTCACTGTGAGAAATTGCCTAATAAACAACCTTTATTAAGTAATTTATAGTTAAACCCATGAAGAATAATTAAATAAATAATTATTTATTTGATTTTCATCTAGCAATAATTAATTTAACCACTGTTTTATTATTATTCCTTGTCAAATTGACCCAATCATGAAAAATAAATCATTATTTTATCTTATTTTTCTCTAAGAATAATTAATTAAACACTAATCAATTATTATTCTTTGTTAAATTTGACTAAATCCCTTAGGAATAATTAAATAAACCCTTATTTGTTTATTATTCCTTAACTAACTCATTGAGATCATAAATAAATCATTTATTTATTTATTATTTCTAAATAAAATTTTAAATACTTTTTCCCTCCTAAACAAATATAATAAAATATTCCAAGTGGTAATTCCAAGAATGGGATCAATAATATTTTATTATTGCTCATTATTCGAGGATAACTCAATATTTTGTTATAAACATGAGGGTTTTCCATTCATTATTCACTTTTGATTATTTTCATTGTTGCACTCACTATTGTAACTATGATTATTTTCATTGTCGCACACCATATTTTTTCTGAGTTTATGCATTATAGAGGAGAGAGACTCTACAGAAGCTGAAAGCGTTTGAGGATTGCAAAGAACCCATCCCATAGAGGGGGACTGGTAACATATATTTGTTTCCTTCACAGGTGCTATAATAAAATCATTTTTTACAAATATGGTTTCCGTTGGATGTTTTGGGGTTATTACTCTTCATTTTACTGTTTAACTATGACTGCAGCATAAATCAAGATTTTGGCACGTTTTATTTCTATCAATAATTGCAGATCTATGATGTTTATTAGTCATTTCTATTGTTGAGATCATTTGTCATCCATGATCTTAAGTGGGTTATTTTCGTACATCATCGAGAAGAAAACACTATAACAAATTGGCGACTCCGTTGAGTTTTATACTTCAGATCCAGAAACCTAGGTGACCTTTGTTTCAACTTAGGGTTTCCTCTTTTTTATCTTCTATTAATGTTTCTTGGTGTTTTAACCCTAGATTTGATAAATTTTTGACTTCCGTAATCTTTCTGGTTGTTTTCGTAGGTCACAGGAACCAGCCAAAGAAAAGGCAACACTTTTTTCCTGAAATTTGCAGACTGGAAGTCTCAGAGTAGAAATCACAGTTTTCAGCCCAAAAGGTGTGATCTAGGCTCCATAACACAACTTTTTGCCCAAAACATGTGATTTCATAAAAAAACAGGTCAGAACTTGCAATTTCTGGGTTTTGCTGAGAGTTGTGTGCTGGGTGTCTGACCTATGTCTCATCCTTCTCAGGCCTTGATACATTCTGTTTTACTCGTCAAAATCACATTTAGCCTCCCTAAGGGCTTCTAGTACACTTCCGCCTTTCTAGTAGGAGTTTAGCTGAGTGAGAAGTCCGAGTTTCTGCAACACTTTCAGCCACATTTTCCAGATCTGTAACCCTTTGTTTCAGATATGATAAGATAGGTTGCTACCATCCATAGTTTCACATTCAAAATTGTTTGGTCATTCCCTTAGGGTCCCATTGGTTTCGCTAGGTGTTTCACCCATCTCCCTATCTTTTTGCAGAGATCTTCCCCTCTGGTTTTTCGCTGTTGCTGCACCACTCTCCAACAGCTTAGCGTCACTTGATCCTAGCCACACCGACATTCATATCTCTTGTTGGGCACCTAATCCTCTAAGGGTTTGTGTGGAAGCTGAACAACCAAAGGGACCACTTGGAATATGAAACCAAGGGTCACTCCTATGTACTATAAATGTATATCATTGTCAATAATAGATGTACTCTCATGCTTATCTTTCCTATTCTGTTGTTTCCATGTACGTGTTTAACATGGTATCAGAGCGGGTGATAGATGATCCTGCTCCAATCGGGTCCTGCTCCAATTTGAGCCACTCGTTTTGTGGACTCCACCTAGGTATGCATGTTCTGAATTTCAGTCTTTCCATTATGGTCCTATCCTAATTATCTGCCATATTCTCTGCACATTTAACACCCTCCGCTATTTCTCCAAGAATCTTCTACACTAACGCTCCCTCATGAAATACGTTGTTCCTAATTTGAACAACGTTGCGTATTCTGACCTCTTGCGTGAGAATCGATACCGGATTCTGCCCTAAAGAGCAATTGGTCTAATATTTGCGCACTGACTTGTAAACAAACATTTTATATGCCCAGTGTTTATCTAACTTTTCCTGGAGTCTCCTCATACTCAGTGTAAAGCTTGGGAAAGCCAATAAGAAATGAATGGTTGTGAACATTATTGTCGGTGACTTTGTCCTCTAAACTCCCACACTTTTAGCCTGGGCGCTTAGCACTACCATCCACACCTAATTAAAGGTTGTTAGATCTACCTCTTTACCTATCTGCCAGTGTTTTTGTGCCAGTCTTCTCATATCAAATATTTCTGCTCAGTAGTAACTCCTATGTACTGATTTCATTTGCTATGAGGAGTGACAAAAACCTATTACATATCTATCTAAAACCTATTTTCGTGAAGGTTTAGGGGTCAAAGAAATGCTCTCTGCCATTGCAGAAGTGTAGCTTTGCCCTTCTAGATAATGCTTTGTCTATTCATATCTGGTCTAACATGATTTATCCTTAGCTAGCATTGTATGCATAATGCCTTGCTCCAAGATTGAAGAAGAGGTCATTGCTGGGAAATGAACTAGACAAAAAACTAGTAATTGGAGGTGTTGCCCCAGATTGCGCTTTTGGCGGAAAAAAAGCATTTGACACCTTTTGTCGCATGTATAATCCAGAAGTAGCTAGTTGAAATGGGGGAAGTGACATGGAGAAAGGTGCCATTCGGGAATTTAAGATCTAATCCTGCCAGTTCCCATCTGTGTAGATCTCTTTGCACTTACAACAAAACTAGATTCAAGGTTCAGAATCGGTATCTGGGCGCACGAAGTAGGGTCCCCATATTGCCCACTGGTAAAAAACTCAAGCTACGCTCTCTTTGAGTGGATTACAGAAGCATTTTTATTCCAATCTTTGATATCTTTTTTGATCCTATAGCGGAAAACGATGTAGTTTTTGTGTTTCTAGTAAGTCTCGTAGTCGGTGCCAATAGACTCAGAACGCGAAAGAGGCGAAATCTGGTTCACATACTCCATACTCCACACAGCCATACCATTGGCTAAGGGAGTCGACATTCTCAAAGTAGAGAATGCTTCCTTGAGTACAGAGTTGAATTGATTGGTATAGGAATGCAAAAATCTCTCTACTGAGAATGCTTTTCTTCATAAAAAAAACTGTGCAAGGCTCCAGAGGAAGAAACTAGGGACACTAGATCAGAAAAGGATGGGGATGTTGGAATTGGCGAGCAGCATGAGAAGGTGAATGAGGACACAGACAATGGTGCAGTGGAATCTATGCAAAGGGATGGTAGAAGAGAAGAAACATCATTTAATTTAGATGGAAGAAACCAACCTCTTGATAACAGGAACCAAGCAGTCTCTGTTTCTGTTGGTTAGCTTGATGTAATCTATCCTTCTCATTTCTATGGATGCCTGATGCTGCTAGTCATTTTCTGTTAGACATGGCTTCAAATGCCTTGGATTGGTTGTCAGTATAGATTAATCATGTACATGTATATAAGTGTGGAGACTTTTACCCAATTAATTTAACATTCACATATTGATTGTATAGGAAAATATTTATAGGAAGGCAGGACAGTGAATTGCATGGTTCCCTTAGTTTCAATCAATCTAATCAAAGAGGCTAACAGGAGATAGATTTAGAGTATATAATCCACAAACAAGGGATGTTAATTTAGATTTTCATTTGGTTGATGAACGTAATTTGAGTCAGCGGTCAACTTTGAGATGTTGTTGCTTTGCTGAATTACCCATACTCCCTGTATGAATATTGGCATGTGCTTCAATCACAAAATTTTTGATGAGTAAGATAGAGAAATTCACATGGCCACTCACTACAGTTACTGACAATGAACAAACTGTCAATAGTTATTGACTTAGTTTATAGTTTAAGTGGTGGAAATTGCTTTTTAACTTGAGGTGAATAGAGTCGTGAAATTGTAGAATCTACAAGTTCATTTTTGGTCATTTGTTGATTTGATTGTTTGAATAATGGAGAAAATTCATGGATTATTAGTTATTAAGCACTCTAATCTTATCTATTGATGGAAGCACAATTAAAGTTAGCAAAAACACTCTTAGAGATATTCAAACATCTTTACAACTTACACAAGAAACCATTGAATTTTTGCAGCTTGAATCACAGCTATAACAAGAGGAGTTACAAAAGTATAGTCATCATTCTGAACTTGTTTCTTTTCAAAACATCGAAACAAACTCCCATAAGTAGCAAGTTTATTCAGTTCCCAATGAAGCAGCAAAGTCACATGCAGATGCAAAATTTCAGTCTGCACTTCCCAAGCCCATCATCAGACCTTGGGAAGAGCTTGTCCACAACAAGCTCAGAACTGGTCTTGGATATGACAAGGACGTGTCCTTTCATATTACAAATTACTCAAATCCTATTTAGTTTCAGAGTTCTAGATTCCTTCATGACAGTTCACCTTCAGCTATTCCAAATTCTGCTCCTCTTCCGCAACAAGTTGTGAAATGCCAACACTGTGACTGAGTTGGCCATATGAAATATCACTGTTTTGATCTTCATCTATGTAAGAACTGTCATAAAACCAGTCATTCTTCAAACATATGCTTTAGAAACAAACCTCCTGCAAGAACAAAGATTCATCTTGGATGGATCGCTTCTTGGCAATGGGCATCAACAACCAAGAGCATATTTCAGTCATATGTCTAAACTTGTTCTAGAGTATTGAACAATCTTGCAGTTGAGTTTTCTCCATCATCTCACCTTGTATGTGACAAGGGGGAAGTGATGGTCATCTAGAAGCTTCAAATCCACATCAAGCAAGCCTGAGCCACAAAATGCCATACCAGATCCAGAGTTGTAGCCAGAGACAAAGATGCCCCTTAGCATGCCTTCAGTTGGGGACACTTCCTCTAGTAGAAGATTTCAGCTTCTTGCCAGTTTTGGAAGAGTTCCAGGAATTGCATTAAGCATTCTAGAGTTATTGGTCATCCTTAAACCATCACAGGTTGAGACCTCCCTTTCATGGTTAAAGGTTTCCCTCTTCAAAACATCAGGAGCACTTCCTCTAGTAGAAGACCTCATCTTCTTTCCAGACCCGAAAGAGTTCTTGGAATTGCACTAAGCATTCCAGTGTTGGTGGTCATCGTTAAACCACCTCCCTTATACCAACATTTCAGGGAGCACATTCAACCTAGTGCTGCCATGTTTTTTCACATTTTTTATTACAACTCTCTTCTTGGACTCATACATACCCCTTCGGATTAAGCAGGGGAATGTTGGACACCTAATCCTCTAAGGGTTGGTGTGGAAGCTGAACAGCCAAAGGGAGTCCAAGGGACCACTTGGAATATGAAACCAAGGGTCACTCCTATGTACTATAAATGTATATCATTGTCAATAGTAGATGTACTCTCATGCTTATCTTTCATATTATGTTGCTACCATGTATGTGTTTAACATCTCTTAACCATTTTAGTATATTTTCCATCGGTTTCGCCACCTAGTAGGACAATGTTTGCAAACCCAGTTTGGGTGGGGGTTAGTTAATTATTTTGCTGTTTATTTTTTGTTATTTATTTCAGTTTATTTTTAGTAAGTTTTTTTCTTTTTTACAAACACGATCTGGGCTTAATAAATTAATACACTTGCACACACAAGCACACCTTAAGCGAAGGGTGCTTGGTTTACACTGCCAAGCCAAGACTTAACATAATAAATTTATTTCACCGCATCAGAGACAGACGATATATTGTTCATCTCCCTTCACCCTTTCTGTGTTCCATCTGTCCTTCCATCATTGTGCCACCAAGGCGTCAGTCGCAGAGACTATTAGGCCTTCAACCCCAGTTTCCGCTTGGGCGTAATACTCCTTCCCATTGAGTTCGAGTTCATAGCCCTCCAAGTCCCCATTCCGACTCTTCTCCTAGTCCTTCTAATTCCTCATTTGATTCTGAGCCTCCTTCACTGCATATTGTCACCATGTCTGGACCCATAGCTAGTGCAGGAACCCAAATAGGTGGTGGCTCCGATAATATACCGGTGGTCACGTCAGGTAGAACTATCTCATGAACTGTTCCGGTAGCCCCCATGCTCCCCTTTATGGCTGGGTTAAGTCTACCGGATCTTAACCAGTTGATAAACGACCCCATACACCATGATGCTGGTTGGTCCTCTATGCCGACTAAGCTTCCCTTAGACATCCCAAAGTTTGAGGGTATTGTTGGAGAGGATCCTACCAACCATGTTCGATCCTTCCACATGTGGTGTTCGTCCAACTCCATAACCGATGACTCCATTCGTCCTCGAATCTTACAATGCACACTCACTAGAGATGCTACAAAATGGTATGTAGACTAGCCCTCCACCTCTCATTCCATTTTTGCGACACTGCTAAAGCGTTCTTATCATATTTCCAGTTACCTCTCTGGTATGACATTGGTACTGAGCTTTTGACCACATTCCGTCAATCCTTCGCTACTCGCCTTTCTAACCATGTTTAAGAGTGGTGTCGAAGGAGGATCACATGTCATGCTCTGCCTTTTGAAGACCGTGTTTATGCAGATTGGTTTCTCAAGAGCCTTTTATCCCCCATCGGGAAAGATGTCACATCTCATTTTCCTCAAACCGAGGAAGAAGCTCTCTAGACCGCTTTGAGCTATGATCTAATTTATAATCAATTAGGTTATGTCTATACCGTTATTCCAGACCTCCCTTGTCCTGGCAGTTCTAATGCATTAGGGCCATCTCATGCCGTCGACGGTATTGTTGGATCCATTTCACACTCTTCACCCTATTCTCAGCAGAGTTATGGCTACCTGTAGGGGGGCACCAGTTCCTCCAACATTTATGCCCCTCTTGCTAGCAACATGTTTCCAGGGCCTCTACCCATTTACCAAACTGTTGCTCCTTCTTATGCATAGCCTGGCACTCCAGCCCCTCAAGCATTAGTGAATCAACCTCCCATGCATCCTCAGCTCCAACAGCCACCACCCCCTCAGGGTCAGGTGTTTGCACAACAGAGTGATACCAATCCCCAAAATTTGAAGAAAAAGAATAAGGGGAAGGGTAACAAGGGTAACCAGGGTAACCAAGGTAACCAACTTGACGAACCCCAGGGGAACCATCCTAACGCCAACCTCTAGCAATAGGGTAGCAAACCCAAGAAAAATAAGGCTATTCATATGAATAAGCCTTGTGAATGCTGTGGTGTACATGGCCACTATACACATGAGTGTCCCATTTTACCCCAAATGCGCCAACTATGGGAAGCTCAAGTAGCTTCTCAAGGTCAAAAATCACCTCAGAATCTCGTGCCACCGCAACTGACCATGCTCACAAATCCTTTCCCTTAGCAAGGATTTGTTATTTCTCAACCCCAGCCAGGTCAAGCATCTCACCTCCCTCAACCTTCTGGTCCTGGTGACTACCAAATTCTTATGATGAGCTCTGATGAGGTTAACCCCTCCCATATTAACCTACAAACTTGGTCACATCAATATGACAAGCCCTCCACTTCGTTAGATGCCGAGTCCAAAACCAAGTGTTCATTGAGCCTCTTACACCACCTAATGGTCCCTTATAGATCCCTCAACCCAAAGTTGAGGCCATTCCCAAGATCCCAAAAGGATCATTACATCGTAAGGTTACTTCTAATAGAGCTACCCATACATATAAAGTAGACGACTTGGCGCAATAACCTGTCACCATGTTGACACTGGAAGTCCTCTAGTTGTGCCCTTCCCAAAAGAAGGCTCTCCTAACTGCTTTGGGTGCAGTGTCCCCTTCCGATGATCACTTTATTGTCTTCCCAGTTGATACATTAGAGCACCCCCCATTGCCTTCATCTACTGCTTTCCAGATACCAGTTAGAGTCTGTAATGCCATCATCTCTAGATGCATTATTGATGAAGACACATCCACTTGTGTGATGTCCATTTCTATTTGGAAACAACTCAAGTCACCTGAGTTGTCCACCTCCACCATTACCTTGAGTGCTTGGGATGGAAATTCCTCCCAGCGCCTTGGCATGTATGAAAACTGTCCAGTGAACCTTGCGGGTAAGATTGTCCATGTCGATATCGAAGTCATAGATGCCCCTC
Source organism: Pinus taeda (assembly GCA_000404065.3). Taxonomy (NCBI): domain Eukaryota; kingdom Viridiplantae; phylum Streptophyta; class Pinopsida; order Pinales; family Pinaceae; genus Pinus; species Pinus taeda. The sequence goes on along the minus strand of APFE030044123.1, from coordinate 46,700 downwards.
TAGATTAAAACATCCTCTTAGGTCATAGTTACATTTATGCTATGTCAGCTGTCGCGTCTGCGGTGTTCCGCAAGATGTGCTTCCCCCACAAAGGGAAGATTGTTACCATTGATTAGTTGACTTACTATGAGCCAACGTCGGTGACCTCCCCTGAGTCCATCATCTCATCGATATTCGATAAACAATTATCCACTCCTTGTACCAGTGTCTCACCTGGAGTCTATAAAGATTCCTTATTATTAGGTTCCTTCCCTGGTCCTCCCCCTCCCATTTCTGAACCTACTTCCATGAGTGTTTGTATGTTACAAGTGTCATGGGCTACCCTTAAGCAGTCTGGTACAGTTGGTCAACAGCTAGCTCCCAAGCATCCTCCTATTGCTCTTCCAGCTAAACCCTTTGGACGCACTCCCTCGAGGTCTCCTCCGTCTGTGGGTGACTCTCCTATGTTCCCTCCAGGAACTATTCCTCTAGGTCTCAACCATCCAGGAGCTATTTTGTCGGGGCATTATCCTGCCGGCCAGATACCTTTCTTATTCCCCCCTTTGATATTTTTTTTTATTTTTTATTTTATTTTTTTATTTTTATTTTTATTTTTATTTTTTTTAATTTTTAAATTTTTTTAATTTTTTTAATTTTTAATTTTATTATTATTTATTATTTTTTCTGTATCTGTCATGGCTTTGCTGGTCCTTCCTAACACGACTCTCTTGATCCTAGTATGATACATCGACCCCCCTGCAAACATTCTACTTGGTTAGTCACGACCATATCATGCTTTGACCCCTGTTCAACCGGTCCCCATGACCCCTGCCGCTGCTTCAGTACCAGCACAACCTCACAGGAACCAACTCTTGTTGTGAAAGAAGCTGGCCAGGGGGGCAAAGCCAAAAATAAAGATTTGAAGGACAAGGTTCCCCAAGCTCCTCCATCCCCTAAGGCCCCAAAGATGTGTGCTTTGTGTGAAGTTGTGGGGCATACCACCAACAATTGGCCTGAACTCCCTCAACTCAAACCTTTGGTTCATGAAGTGTTCCCCAAGTCGAATATCTCAGAAGTCCATGTTGACATACTGGTCCCACCTAAGAAACTCAAAATGCTTCACACAAACCATCCTTGTTCCCTTTGTGATATTCATCGTCACTATTCCCATTATTTCCCTCGTCTTGATGAATTTCACGATTTCCTTAGCGAAATTCGTGAATATGAGGCCACTCGTAGTGGAGCCTCTACTCCTCTACCTGTGGATTCTAGTACCACCAGTCAACTAGAACAGGGAAACTCTAGCCCTACTATTTTGATCCCTCCCCCTGATGTCGAGATGATAGAAACCACATGCCCCATGCTTTACCTATCGTCATCCTTGAGTTTCTCACTGACAAACCTTCCTATGGTTGCTGCGCATGTTTCTATCGACCCTCCTTCGACAGAATCCCAGGTCTCAAAATTAGTAGACCCTCCTTCTACCTGTTCGTCATCTACCATTCAAGACGATGCATACGTGAACCTTCTCTCTCATGTTGATGCAGCAGGTAACACCGCCACGTCATGTAGTCAGTCTTCCTCCCATCCGCCCATCTCTCAGCCTGATGAGGACACCATGGAAGCTATGTTTACCCATGATGACCCCTACCCTTAAGTAAGGGGGAATTTCTTGTTGGGTCCCTATAATACTAGTGATTACCCCATTACTATTGTAGTTATACCCCTTATTAATATTGTTGTGCCCCTATTGCCCCCATATTGTTGTTACTGTGCCCCATAGAATCCCTTTATTGTTATTTTTGTGGCTTTATATTATTATTGTTAGGTCGGCTGGTTTATATTGTGACTCCTTAGACTCCTATATATAGAAATGAGGTTTTGTCATTTGAGAAAGAGGCTGAATTCTGAAACGTTGATCTATCTTTTCTATCTTTTTTGAGCTACTTTCATAACATTTGGTATCAGAGCTTTGGATTATAGGGTTTCGCTGCTCCAAACAGGTCATCATGGAATTTTCGCTATAACTTTTTTTCTGTGACGTTTCAGAAGTCGCAAAAAAAACCCATTTGAGAAGAAATCACGCTGAACCTTGGGTCCGAATTTCAGAGCTTTTAACGTGATATTTGCAGAGATATGATCTGAGGAAGTTTGTCTTTTCGCAGACTCCTGAATTACATTCCAAACAGGTGACCTGGGGAAAATCGTCATAACTTTCTCTCTAGGGATCAGATTGAAATTTCGTAAGAAGGTACAGAAATAGGACAGAATGTCGTTTCTTGTATTCATTTTACAGATCCAAAGGTTGAAACAGTGACTCGTGGCACGTCATACAAGTTAGCTCTACTGAACTAGTCTATAATCAAGTCACTGTGGGAGATTTCGCGTAACTCTTTCTTGGAGAAACCAATTTGGGTCAGACTTGTGGCATTGGAAAGAAGACACAAAGGGCTACTACAGATCACAAATTTAGAACTAGATGATTGGAAAGTAAAGAGATACATCAGAGGAAATATCAAGCTCCTACAAAGTGAAAAAAGGTGTGTAGATGTTCTTAAATTTTTGTTTAAGCTTGGTTTGAAAATTTATTTTGAAGGAATTCAAAGGGCATAATAGAGCATTATTATCGGTAACTGATGCCCCG
>APFE030044123.1:0-11361 GCA_000404065.3 Pinus taeda | reverse complement strand
TCTTGCTATTCTTGATATTAATAAAGCTATTCAAGTTTTCCTCCACATTCGTGTATGTTTGATTGTATATGCATTTGTGTGGTTAATACATATCTGGTCCTGTGTTGTTTATGAATATAGATCTCTATTCTTCGATAATATTATGCTGCTTTGATTCCACAGGTGCTCTCTGAAGTTGTGTAGACAAAGAAGGAGTGGCAAAGATCTATCGAGAAGTAGAGGAACCGAGCAAGGAACCAAGCACAAGACAAAGGTTGGTGTCCTCTGTCCTCTTGTCTATTTTTCATAAAGGAAAACGAAAGTAGTTTTAACTTGTTTGCTTCTAAGGTAGCTACCAGTCTTAGTGGGAATAGCAGCTATAAGTGGACACTATTCCCGGTAACACCCCTGGCCAAGTGAGGCTTACATGTAATAAATTCAATATCCCAATTTGTGAAAGGACCAACAATAATTATAGGGTGAAGGGTGTTAGTTCCAGCCTTTGCAGCCTATCACCAGGGATCAATATGAGCTCTTACTATTTTTTGTTTTTGTTTTGTTAGATGTTTTGCACATGATGTTCAACAAAAAACATGTCACAAGTGTGTCCATTAGAATTAGCTTAGAAAAATGTTTCCAACAACATATCACACTCCCATTACCGGCTCTCGGATTAGAAGATATAATCGAAATGAATGAGTGATTCTTGGTTATGCATGTTTTGAGGTTAGTTGCTGCACACAATGACAAGTTTAGTGAAAAATCAGTTTCTGACATAATGGTAAGGAATTTTTCCAAAGTGAAAGAGGTTTTTGTTCATCACATAACAAACAACAAAAACCTCCTTCAGTTTATGCACAGGTTCTACTATGTGGGATATATACAGTGATATTTGGAGCCTACATTAAAACAAAACAATTTTTTCATATTTTTTACTGTTTTAGTCATTTTAGTGTGGTGCCATTTTACAACAGATGGAAAGTAATTTTGCAAAACCCAAGGAGTTTTTGTTAATAACGAGCTATATAACTAAAAACTCTTTTAGTTTATTCATAGGTGTCATGAATTGGGATATGTGATTATATCTTTACAGCTCATTTTCACAGATTTAAATTTTTAATGATTTTCTGTTTTAGAGATTCTTTTGTGGCACAAATTACGAGCAACTGGAAATGAATTTCCAAAATTTGAGAGACTTTTTTCTCCAGCATGACCTTATCTACAAAAACCTCTTTCTGTTTTGTAACAGGTGCTATGATTTAGGAGATACGAGTCCATCTTCAACACCTATTTTTCAGAAATTCGGTCCAAGTATTATGTAACTAATTCTATTTTGAAGAAAATGGTTGAGCTCAATTCCCTTAGTACAAGGATGAGAAAATGTATATATTTTATGAATTTCATAGTGTAGGGGTTGGACTTTGGCAAAAGGTTGGACTCTTGTGAATGCTTTGAGCATTATTGTACATTCATTTCTGCAGTTTGGTAAGGAAATAGACCAGTGTTTGCAACATTTTGTGGGATTCTTGTGGCAAGGTGATTTAGTATTGTTTCTCCTTCTATAATTCAAGTTATCATGTGTTTATGTGTGCCATTATCTCTCTCTTTTTCAGCTTAACGAAATGAATCAAGCATAAAGGTGAAAATCATTGATGTTGTAGTGCTCTACCTTAGGGTTTGTTTAGCTTTACATGTTTTCTACTGTTTGAAGAGGACTCATGACACTTTCATGCCCTCTCCAACTCCTCACCAGTATTAAGAATATCCATTTCACCTAATTCAAAAAACTAAATCATTTTCCTACTTCGCCCCACAGAAACCTTTGCAAGACTGAGTTCATTCCGCGACCCAAAACTGCCTTTCATATTTGATCCAACAAACCAACATAAAACTCAATCAAAATCCTCTGAGCATACATCTAGCCTAAAATTAGTCTTTACATTAGTCATCTCAAGCCTAAATTGCTATATTTTCCTGATATTGATAAGGAGAGAGCCCTCTCTCGACCTGGTAGGGCTAGCTACCAAGTTAAGCGTGGTTTGATGTTACCCTAGAGCTGCCTTTCTCAACCTGAGGTAGAATTAGGCCCTAACAAAGAGGAGCAAACATGTCAGAGAATTCTTGAAATAGGGTTTTATAAGTTTTGATTTCATTGTCCGTACAGGAAGCACCTATATGAATGTTTTCAATAATTCCTAGCTTAAATGAAATGTCAATAGGAACTGTTCGAGAGATATTTCCCAAATTTAACTCAGAATCATCATGTTGCAACGGATTATGTGGTTCTTTGACATAGGCGGTAGTAAAAATAGAAGAAAAATCATTTTCAAAATGATCAAGCTTAGGTAAAAATGAAGATTGGTAATGAAGATCTTCCCATGGTAACATCAACAGACAAAAGTTCACGAATCTGCTCATTAGTATGAATAGGATCAGAAAGTGTTGTTGTAGCTGAGGTTGATATCGAAAGTGATTCCCCATGGATGACATTCATTGGATCAGTTTTAGTTGAACATGAATAAGAAAATGAATGTACAGCCTGATATTCAATTTCAAAGGGACTCAAAGGCATCTATAGCAGCACAATAGTAATTTACACTAAGCTGGGCACGATTGCAGCACTTCCAAAGCTGACATTACTGAAGGGGAAATAGCTAAGTCTTCAAGAATGTTATAATTCTGAGCAGCTCTCACATGTGGAATGAAAGATGATTTACAAAGTATACCTTTAACAGGCGGTTTGATTACTAAGTTAGGGTTGGGTTTCTTAATCTGTAGCAGATCAGAACCAGAAAGAGGTGTAGTTGATGTGTTTGAATTATAAGATTATGCTTCTTTACCACCAACAGGATTTTTACTACCATAATCTTGCAATTGCGTCGCAATCCTGACATGAGACATCATCATAATGGGTTCTTCTGAGGCATTTGTGGAAGAACCAATCATCTTACTATCTTGAGTAGGAAAAGGATCCTTCAAGACAGCAGGCGTTTGAAAACCTTTAACGAATTTCGAAACCTCTGCTCGATGTGGGCATTCTTTAGTAAAATTATCCTCGTCGCAAATGGAACAAGGATAGCGAGGTTTTTGTTTTTCGTTAGTAGATTCATTTTTATCCGTTTTATCTTTTGAATTTTGTTTGTTTTTCTTCTTCCCCTTCTTTTTACTATCATATTTTGATTTGGCCGTAGATGATTCTACAACATGGATGTCGGTAGAAAATTCAACGGAAGAATCTCCTTTTGGGGAATCAGGTAAAGTTATTATAGGAGAAGAATTCTTTGAAGATTTCTTCTTACTTTTAGTACTAACTGAACCAATCATACCATCAGCAGCATGAGATCCTGAAGGAGCTGCAGTTATTTGACCGTGTTTTGGAAGATTAGGGATTTTTTCATATAAAGTACCTGACTACGTATAGACGAGGTCAAGGTATTGAGCCTAAGCAATGACTTGCTCTTCAGGTACAACTCTTCCCTTAGCTACATCTTCAGTGATTTTGGGTAACAATAATTTAATGAACCATTCCGCTAAAATTTGATCTAGAATGAAAACTTCACTAAACGCCTTCTACGTCACCATTCATGAATATGATCAGAAATATATGTGGACATGGATTGTTTTAGTGAAGTTAACAGTTCTGTGCCATTTTCGTATTTGACAAGCAACTGAAAATGAGTTAAGAAAGTAGTGGCTAACTGATTGAAATTATAAAAAGATCCTCGTGGTAACTCAATGTACCATTTGGCAGCAAGACCAATAAGATTTCGTTGAAAAAGACACAATCAAATTGAATCATCAACAATTGAATTAGATGCACACCAGAGGTGATAAGTCATAAAGTGATTTGACGGATCCTCTCCTGACTTACCCTCGAATTTCAGGATATCACTAGGCAAATTACTAGGCATTTGCGGCCAATACAGAAGATAGTAAATCAGATTGTTCATAAAGCGCAACAAATCAAGTAAATCCAAAGTTGTAATAAATGGTAACTGATGTTTAGGGTCGTGAAAACCTTGAGTAATGGGACCAGCTCCAGGAGGAGGATATCCAGGATAACTTGGAATTGGATTTGCATTAGGAATGTTATAACCTCCTAGGAAACTAGGATTAACTAGACCAAACTGAGGTTGTTGAGGCTATTGATAAGTATAGCCAGGATACGGTTGATACTGATAAACTAGGTTTTGTACAGTAGGATGGAATTGATACTGTCCCTTGTATGGTTGATAGGTGAATTGCAGTTGACTTGTGGCAATCGTACTTGTACCATCTTGTCTTGTAGGAATCTGGACTGAAGTCTGAACTGTAGGTCCTGACTGTGGCACACAGACTTGAGGAACTTGCACTGATGCAGGGATAGTATAAACTGGAGCTACAGATACTCTAGAAACAGGTGTAGTAGGTTGAACAAAAGTTGCAGTAGTTGCAGCAGTTTGAGGCAAAGTCTGAGGTGTGCTAGGCCCAGGCTGCTAAACTAAACTAGGTGCAGGTATTTGAACAATAGGTTGGACAGGTTGCTGGGTTGGACCAGGAACCAAAGGTTGTCCAGGTTGATTAGATAATTGTAGATTAGGTTGCACAGTCTGTTGAGTTTGAGACAGATTCCACACCATGTTCATTCCGGGGTATGGGTTCATGAAAGGTTGTGCATATGGAGGACCATAACCTAGTTGAACGTAGGGCTGATAATTAAGCGGTAAAGTTCCAACTCCTTGTAAAAATGATTGACCAGTAGGTGGTTGGAAACCTTGAGTTGGGTACTGACCTTGAGGTTGATAACCCTGAGGCATGTATTGAATCTGGGGTTGATAAGCATCCTGAGGAATATACTGAGTCTGGGGTTGACCTTGGGGTATGTACTGTCTTGAAGGTTGAAAATCTTGAGGTAGCCCTCTAGGTGGAAACTGACTACCTTGGGGTTGCCCCCCAGGTGGTAACTGACTACCTTGAGGTTGACCCCCAGGCGGTAATTGACTACCTTGAGGTTGTCCCCTAGGTGGTAACTGACTACCTTGGGGTTGCCCTCCAGGTGGTAACTAACTACCTTGAGGTTGAGGATTTGGAATACTACCAAGCATCATAAGGATTTGTTCTGCATTCAATGTTTGAGTTCCATTACTACCAGATGATAACTCATGTTCAGTCGATCGAGGAGTTGCTCCTGAAAAAGTACCAATGAGAGACTGGTACCTCGAAGGAATAGAAGGACCGCCGTATACAAATGTTTCCGGTGATTGGGAAAACATAGATGATTGTCTTTACATGATCGATGAAGGATAATAACCTCTTGGTGTAGGATGAAAAGGAATTTGAGGTGGTGAAAAACTAAGACCCGGGTTTTCTAAAAAAATTGTCAATGATAAATACCAAGCGTCACTCCTAAAAGGACTGTAAAATATTGATTCACGCTCCCTAAGATTTAAAATTTGATGGTTTTTGAGAAGAGTTAAGTATTCATCTGGACTGACAAGTTCTTCAATGGAAATGAGGCCAGAAGGAAGATTTTGAGTAATGATATTTCCTACCCTAGGTGAACCAGGATCACTAGAAGTTGGAGTAACAAATCCTAAAGATGGTTCCAAAATAGTAGGTTTAGTGTCAGGCTCAGAAATTTCAGGTTCTTCAGCTAATTCACTGGAAGGAGAAATACTAGCAGTAACTTTGGAAAATGAAATTGGTTCTTGAATATGATCTGTTGTTTGTATTTGATAATCAGGATGAACAATTAGAGATGACTCTTCGGCTTCAGGTGATTCAACTCTATTGTCACTAGGTGATACGAGAGCTCGCGACCCTTCAAGTTGGCTTGATGTATACTTAGAAGGTTTCCCTTGAAGTATACAAGATTGTCTCAGTAATTCAGCCACGATTAAATATTAATTAATCACACGCAAACAAAGAAAATTTTCAACAAAAACGCCTAAAGTCTCTAAAGAAACAAACAGCTGAATCACATGCCTAAAAAATCTAAGAGTTCAAACCACACATAAGTAATAACTTCTCGTACTAAAAACACTAGTTGGTGATGAAATCCAACTTAGTAGAAGTTTAATACAGAAAGGGTGGTTGGAACACTTACCCCGACAACCTGCTTAATGAAACAGACTAGCACAAGTTTCTTCACAAAACCATCGCGAGTGAAAGGAAACCCCCTAGAGAGTCCAAGTGAGTTTAGTAGATGTTTTCTCTAGGTACAGTGAGATCTTTCCTTCACCATCACCTTAGGAAATAATCTTAAGTTTATGGACACTAAGACTACCAACAACAAAAACTACAACTGGGGGAACAATCTATGATCCGATTCTATGTGCAAGGGTAGAGCATCAAAGCTCAATCCCCTTGAAGGCTCCTTGACATGGTCAATCCAAGGTTTACCAACAAGTGACCCCAGACTCCTCGACAATGGTTAATCTGAGGATTACTATTTATAATACGCGCAGATCTTTTATCTTTCCCAATGAAACGTAATTGATTGTCTCAAAGGTTCGGACATGATCTCGTGATTGACTCCTTTGATTTATTTCCTACCACAATATGTATCCACTTGTTTTTTTTAAATACCTTGGAGAGTTAACTACTCCCTACTCCAAGATACTAGCCTAAGCTATATTGATGATAAGAGCCCTAGAAAAAGAAAAGATTACTAGATCAATTTTAATTAAGTGTTGCTTTTATGGGTTGTTTTTTAAGTCAATAGGTATGGAAATGGAACTTTGATGGTGTGAAGACTCGACTCCAAATACACTAAAAAAAATGCACCTAAAATGATAAGCAATTCGTTTTTATTTCAATGAAATTCTAGCTAAAAGAAAGAGTTTGAGAATGCAATTATTTAAGAAACTATTCTTTCTTTCAACATGGAAATGGAAAGAAAATATTTTTGTTTTTTAATAAGAACTCAAAATGAGACAAATAATTAATGCTCACAATAAATCCCTTTCACTTTTCAAAACTCAAAACCACAAAAAAACAATTTGCTTCAAAAGAGATCTACAAGTTCTAGAAAAACACTCAAAACTACAAAAAGTATTTTGAGATCTAAAAACTTTAAAAATCTAATTGAATAAAAGCTTCAATTCTTTTTTGAGGAAGTTTTACTTAGTTGTTCAGTAAACTAAGGATTAATTTGCACAGAATAACAAACCAATCAAAAAACATCCAGATATGTTTTCTTTTGTAAAAATGAAATTCAGAACCTATAACAAAGTTTGTTCAAAGATTTGCAACGAGAAAACTAAATCTATTTCTCACAAAGGATAGGTTTCACAACCAAATCAGACTCATCAAGAAGACGAAAAGGCACTAGGTTGATCTAAGTTTTCTCAAGCTTCTAGTCTTTGAGTCACTATAGAGACAAAATGAAAACCACTTCAAGCATGCAAAACTTCTAGAAAATAATTCAAAACAAAAATACTATCGAAACTCACTCACAAGAGATTTTTGACAGGAAAAATACAGATCTAGGTAGACACTAAGAATCCTAAATCAAACTTAAAATTAAATCGAAGAATATATCTTAAGTTTTTCAAAACTTTTTATAGGGTCTGCAGGCTCCAGAAGCAACAGGTGCGGTCCCGCACTATTCACTCAAGGAAAATGCAGATATGTCTGCTCTGTCTGTGAAGACAAAGTGCGGTCCCCAAAAAAATTAAAAAAAACAAAAATACTTCGAGATTTTTGAAAACCACCTAGGCTAGTATATATCAATAAAAAACCATAAAAACAATTTTCTCAAGTCAAAACAAAGGAAAACCAAAAATCAAATTCTTCCCCAGTGGAGTCACCAATTTGTTGGCCGGATAAATCGATCTTGCAGACAAGACCGATCTCCCTAGTATCAAAAGATAGTCTAGCAACAAATAGACAAACAAATCTATCTTTCTTTAGACATATGCGATTTATAAATTAATACTACAAAGGTGTTAAGATCCTACCTTAGATCCAATGCTTGTTCGTAGTAGCCATTCTCCAGTCGTTCAAAAGAGTTATCTTTGAAGAGCTACAATCACAAACAAGCAAACATTAAATAGCACCTGCATAGCAAACATTATAAATCATGCCTATTATGGTGATCAAGGAATCCATAAAATAAACCATCAATTAACAAATTATTAAGAAAAACAAATATATTTGTATTAGCTTTGAATAGTAGAGCTTTACAACCTTTTCAGCCTTGATGTTGAACAAGTTTTTCCCGGGGTCTGAAACATGAATTTCCTTTACTTTGACAAGTCTTGCACTCTTCCAAATGAGATTCATAGAGGTATGTAATCTCTCCTCATAAAAACTCAACTAAAGAAGACTAAGTTCCAACAACCTTTTCCCTCAAAAAATAGTAAGCTTCTCACTCTAACCAGTTAACCAACTCAATGCTTCTTTTTATAGTGCAGAGGAGGAGTTTACAAGTCCACCTATGAAGGGATAGAATCCTCTTTCAAAGGAACAAGCTCCTCACATCAAGGGGTTAGCTCTTTAAGGTATGGGATACATGAACCTTAAAAGAGCGAACTAGCCACCTCAAGATTACTTCTAGAAGCTTCTAGAAATAACTGAAAGTAAGTTTTTCAGAATATACTTGCACCTTTTTAACTTTTACAGGGGTCCGCACCTTTAACATAGAGACAGTGCGGTCAGGTGCACTGGAGACATGACCATTAGGTGCGGGACCACAGGTAAGACAAAGGGAAAGTGCGGAACTAGAGTTTTAAAAACTTTTGAGAGCTTTTCTCTTATTTTCAAGGCTTGATATGAGGAACTGATGTTTTAGACTTGCAGAGGAGGAAAGTATGAGTGGTAATGAACTCACACAGATAGCAGAATGTCAAGGTGACAATTTTTAGTGCAACATTACTGTAGGGAAATATTGCCATGACATCAACATAATGTAAGTGAGATGAAGAGACAAGTGACAAGGATTTGGATGATGTCAATGTCAGGTGGTGCCATGAGTCATGCCATGTCGTCCCGAGCTTGTGCATATGAGAGGATCCTTAAGGGTGCTATTTTCATATGGCCACAGTTGATGGAAAACAAAATGACAAAATTGGCATCCATATACAAAGAAGTTTTAGTTTTCATTTATATCTAGCACCAAGTCATTTGTGGTGTTTTCAAGTTAAGGGCATAGAGTAATAGAGGCACCAGACGAGGATTTACCATAGTAAATTAATGTAAATGTTTACATCTCATTGCCAAGGTTTGGAATGGAGGATACCTAAAGGTCTAGCCCAATGGAACAAAGGTGCAGTGATGTAGTAGGAGCCACGTTAGGCCACAAGTGATGTGGTAGTGTCACGTGGACACTCAAGGTACCTCGTGTTAGTACTTTTTGATGTGGAAAGGCTTAAGGGTCCAAATTTCAAATGGAATTAAATTTCATTTTAGAGGTAAGATTGAGGTAAAAGTTATATTTTTAGAAATCTATTGACAAGATGGATACAATGGTGTTATCCAAAGTGACTTTTGCACACTTTGTGTGGGAAGGAATTTTGTAACCCCATTTCCATAATGATACCATGGAGTTTGTGTTAGTTAAAAGTAACACCTCCCATTCAACTTGGATTAATATAAGGAGGTGGGAGGGAGAATCATAGAGTGGTATCAAAGCTATGTTCAACACTCAGACTGAAGGGGCTTAAGAGTAGATGGACTTAGAGCAAGAGTTCAATATATCATCCTTTGGAGAAAATAGTTGATCCCTATTACAATGTGGAATTGCACACTGTATTTCATTTAAAGGATGATTGTTTGTTGTGTGATTGTGTGCTATATTCTTATGTATTGCAATATTAAAATTGTGAACTGATAGAGATAGTTGGCTTGACAAATTTGGATATGCTAGTTTGTTTCTAATTAGCATAGTAACTAGAGGTTTGATGTTTAGAAAGATGAAAAAGCCAACATGCTTATTGCAAATATGTCAAGGTGATGAGTAAATATGTCTACTAGTATTTGATTTGGCTAATAGTTTTATGTGTGTAATAGTAAATAAGAAGACACCGAGGAACATCAAGAGACTAAAGGGGATGAGATTTAGAATGGAGTAGTGTAGCCTTGATACGTTCCAACATTGCTAGGAAGAATATTTAGATGGAAAGAGGAGAGATGAAGACTCTCTGACTGGATGGACACCCTTATAAGTTGTAGTGGCTACAACCACCCTCCAAAATTTTTCCTTAGCCTATTTTGGAGTCTCCCTACCAACCTTACACAACACTTTGTCTTGCTTCGCCAAGTACTCAAGCTTCAGTTTTTTCCTCGCACAAAGGCAACATGTCGATCACAATTGATCCATTCCCCTCACAGGATGCTTACCTGGACTTCATTTAGCTGTAGGCTAAGCATTTTCCCCTTGAAAATTTCTCATTCTTGGAGGGCGACCAACCTTACCTCTAGGAATTGCGCAATCATCTCTGATAGCCTATTGGGCTACAGGATTGAGCAATCATGCTATCCAACCCTCCTAGCAGGACTTGCACAATTTTTCCCAGCAGCAGGCTGTTCAGCTCAGGATTTGCACAAATCTGGGCAGAAGTTAGCTACTCTACCTAGAAATTGTGTAATCCCCTTAGGTAGTTAGCCCAGCTCCCAGTCAGGAATGCACATTTTTCTCGAGTAGTTGAGCACTCACATGCATGAACAATTCGGTTGACCAATTCCACCAGGACCGAGGATACTTGACTTGCATGCATGCATGACTTGATCTTCCCAGAATAACAAGAGACAACATGCAAAAGGCATCCCATGATTTAGGGAACTATTTTTAGTAGTCGGGGGTTACATGAAAAGTTGTTTTAGAAGTTTCCCTCCAAGTGTCGCTTCTTCCTAGATTTGTGGCATGCATGTCATGAGACCAAAATTATTTATTCGATGCATCAAAGTTCATTCATTCACATCGATCTTGGAGCTCTGACATCCCACAACACATCCAAGACTCTTTGATACATCTGACTCAGCTATTCACGGGTAAGTGGCCTCAACTTGTCTTTTTCAACATTTCTGTCGCTTTTTATGTATTCGCTTATGTGAGTGCTATTTACTTAATTTCTTTGAACACCTGGTGTCATTTACATATATTATAGCTTGCCCTAGCCCTGTTTCAATTTTTGTTGCTATCTCACTGTTATTGCATGCATGAAACTATTTTGCACGGCCGTTTACCCAACCGATGAATGAATTCACCCACATGCATGTTGATCTATTTTTTGAATCTTCCATTCATGTTTTGCATGCACTATTTATCACTTCTGCTATCACTTAGTGTCATCATGCATTTTATCTACTTACTTGCTTTCAGTTTCCCATCGGTGAGTCAGGCCAACCTTGGCCCGACCTCTGTCTTCACCAAGGATGCATTGCACAATATGGGGAAGGAAG
>APFE030044115.1:85553-126142 GCA_000404065.3 Pinus taeda | reverse complement strand
TTTCAAACCAAGCTTAAGCAAAAATTAAAGAAAATCTACACACCTTTTTTCACTTTGTAGGACCTCGATATTGCCTCTGATGTATCTCTGTACTTTCTGATTATCTAGTTCTGAATTTGTGACCTGTAGTAGCCCTCTGTGTCCTCTTTCCAATTCCACAATTCTGACCCAAATTGGATTCTCCAAGGAAGAGTTATACGAAATCTCCCACAGTGACTAGATTATAGACTAGTTCAGTAGAGCAAACTTGTATGACGTGCCACGAGTCACTTTTTCAACCTTTCGATCTAAAAAACACCCACACGAAACTACATTCCGTCCTATTTCTGTACCTTTTTACGAAATTTCAATCCAATCCTCAGAGAGAAAGTTATGACGATTTTCCCCAGGTCACTTGTTTTGAATGTAATTCAGGAGTCTGCAAAAAGACCAACTTCCTCAGATAATATCTCCGAAAATATTGCGCGAAAAGCTCTGAAATTTGGACCCAACGTTTAGAGTCAATGCTTCTCAAATGGGTTTTTTTTGCGACTTTTACAACGTCACAGAAAAAAATTTATAGCGAAAATGCCACGATGACCTGTTTGGAGCAGCGAAACCCTAGAATCCAAAGCTCTAATACCAAATGTTATGAAACCAGCTCAAGAAAAGATAGAAAAGATAGATCAACGACCTAGAATTCAGCCTCTTCGAGGGGGAAACCTCCTTTACATTACATAAATGAACAATTCTTGGATGATACAAATGAAAAGACCTCCTTTCTATATATAGGAGTCTAAGGGGTCATTACATAACCAGAGCCGACATAACAATAATAATGTAAGGGCACAATAATAACAATAATGGGCTTTTATGGGGCACAATAGTAACAATATGGGCACTACATGGGTACATCAATATAATAAGGGGTATAACTCAATAGTAATGGGGTAATCAATAGTATTATAGGGACCCAACACAACATCTCACCCAACATCTTTGTCCACTACATAAGCAAATGAAAAGATACATGCAATTATAAAAATCATTCTCACTCTGTGTACAACATGAACAATTTTTCTAGAGAAATGCTTCTTATATTCTTTCCCAAGATGAATAATTACACCTTCGAACATGTATTCACCCATCTATATTCTTTAATTATGGTTTCCATTTATAATCTTTTAGTTATGATCAACAATAAATCATGTTTTCTCAGAATATTGGTACATTAATTATGTGGACATATTAATCACATTAACTCCTTCAGGGATACCTTAAACCAATTTTGAATTTTGATAGTTATGAAGAGTAGCGATAAGAACAACTCAATAAAGTTGTCATTAGGTAACTCAGAAACAACCATCAGACAACTAGAAATGTGATCAAGAGAGTTGGGTCATGTTAGCAAATGCACACAGGAAATTCTTTAATTAATCAAAATTACATACTAGAGGCTTAGGACAAGAGCTCTGACAGTGCCAAGGAGAGAAAATGATGATGGGGTAATTCCACAATCATTATTAATTTTTAATTCATTAAGATTTATTGAAATTCATGACAACATACTTGCCTCCACAATAAACTCAGTCGTCATGATTCATATTTACCTTTAACTAATTAAATGGATTAATAATTTTCATATTAATTAATTAAACTATAATTAATTATGATTTTTCATATTTTTAATTAATTAAACACAATTAATTAATAACAAATTTAATCAATTATGATGTTTAATAATTAAGGTTAAGCTTCAATTATGTATTTCTTTGAGTGTTTGAAAACATGATTAATAGTTACATATGATATTCTTTATTGGATAAAGGCGTGACATTTTAGGGCAATGAGTGTGTTAGGTTCCTATACCAATAGGTTTCATCTTTCATGATTGACAGTGGAAGGGCTAAATATGTTCATCATTGCAGGCTGCAAAGGTTCCATATTTTGTGTACATACTAGGAAAATTTAAAAAATGAAAAGAGGGTATGCCTTAAAAGAATAATAAAAAAGCAAGAAAAAAAATTGGTCAAAGGAATAGTGAAAATGAACCCCAAACTAAAGACCAGGAAAGTGGTCAGTTAAAATGCCACTACTATCTTTTGGCAGTGTCACAGTCTACAAATACTGCTGCTAATCATACTTGATGGATGGCCCAATAGTCTAATCTGGACCATGCCATGTTTAAATTGCTTGTTGCAGAATAGAGAATGGTTCCTGTCCAAACAACTCAAGCTTGGCAGATGACTAGCTAGGTAGAGAAATGAAGGAGCCCAACTGCTTAATCTGGGTCCTTGGAAGAAATAAGGGTAGATTTAGACAGGAGGGCAGTCAAAAGAAAAGAGAACAATCAGGGTCTGCTAATTCAAGTGCACCCATTTCAAGTGAAGAAAAAAAATGTTAGGATTGTTAGGTTGGGTAAGTAGTGTAAGGTTGTAGAAGTGAGGGGGCCATTACCATCTGGCTTACCAAGAGAAGGACTCATTCCATTCAGGGTATTAGCACCATGGCAGAGGTTTGAGGACATAACAATGGAAGCATGTCTAATTTCCCCCTTTTCCCCAAACATCATTTATTAATATTCCCCAAGGACCTTGGGATCTGCTCAAGTGTCCTGTTTCACTTCATTCCATGACAAAGTACCAGGTTAAACTATGAAGTTCATTTGAGGAAAAGAAGCCACATTTCTTGTGTAAAAATCTTTACTCTCAATTCCACTCATCTTCTATTCCTAAGTTTTACCTCTTAAAGCTTAGCATTTGCCCCTACATATTCACCTCACATGTCATATTAACAACTAATGTATTATTTAGCTCCCTAAGCATTCCCCTTCCCTAATTCTACAAAGATCTATATGAAAATCCAAAAAAAAAATCTATGTAAATACCCTCCCCCTAGCAATATAGCTATACAGTCATCTCTTGGGGAATATTAATCCATCAGGGGCTAATATTAACCCCCCACCACCCTAAACTATGGGTTTTAATCGAAAACTTTGGTTAAAAATTAAAAATCCATAGTCCCCGCCCTCATAAACCCCTCTTACCCCTTGTGCGCTAAAGTTTTGGTTTATAATGTTTTTTAAATAAAACATATGAACGGGCGCATATAACTAAACCTTAGCCTAACCCTAAGTCTAAACCCACCCCATGCGTGATTTAGTTAACTCATTATTTTAATCAGGCGGGTCCCCATAGCCATAAACCGCTATCGCATCGCATCCGCTGCCAACCGTTCGATCGTCCGCCCCACAGATCTAACGGTGGGCGGTCAATCTCACCTGGGAATGGGCGGAGGTTTAGCGTCCAGGGGATTGGCGATTTCACCGCCGTACCCCCGCCACGCATCAACCGCCCAGGTTGTTCGGAGCCCCCCCCCTCTTACTGCTTACCACTCAAGGGTGCTCCGGGGAAACCACAAACCGCCTGCCCCCCCCAGTGACGTCATACCCACGTCACCATGATGTCAGCACCCTCGTCCACCGTCACTGCTCCACGTCGTCCATCCGCCCAAATGCCCTGCCACCGTGTCACCGCCACGTGGTCACCCACGTCAGCCGCCACGTCACCCTGCTGTACCTGGGACCCACAGATGATGTCATGATGACGTCATCGCCCAAAAGCGCCAAAAGTCCCAAATATGCATAAAATGTTGCGAAATGACTGTTTTGTGTCATTTTCATTGGTCGTTTTGGGAGCACTGTGCATGCGGAATATGTCGTTTTGCTACCTAAATCGAGAATTTACGCACCCAAGCTGCTGCCGCCCTCAAAGTCGACTCAAATTACTCACCATTGTTCCAGCTTGACACCTTCGGCACTGTAAAAACCAGGTATTTGCCACAGTCGACCTATTTCACCCCTGTTTGTGCCATTTTTCTCCTAATTGCCTGTAAAAAGTCTCTGCAAAGCTCCTCACAGTTGAATTATCCGCTAAAAACTACCTAAAAACTTGGTAAAGTCCCTACACCACAAAGCTCTGCAAACCCGTGCCCTTCTGCGAAATTCACCGTTAAAAAGTAATTTTAAAAGCTGAGCTACCGGCTAAAGCCCATATAGCTGCACACTGATCCCTTTTATCAGAATTCCCTTTGCAAAATCCCAGCTACTTAGCTCAAAACACTCTGGTTTTTCCACAGAGTGCCCCACAGTTCATCAACCCTGTGAAAAGTCTTTTTAAACTCTCAGAACTACTCACTCCCAAACACAATTCAGTGGGCAGTCTTCAGCCTTTTCACTAATCCTAAGCTCAAGTAATTATCCAGTAAAGTTTAAACATGGCCACTCCATCAGCTCTAGATGTTGCTCCTATTAATCCACCCAGCAAGGAGCTTGAAGCTATGCCTCTAGTGGGCAGTGATTTCCTCATTGTAGATTTTGTGGCAGAGAGGAACCACTTGCAGACCTTCTGCCAGCTAAGGAACAGTCACTTGGACAACAGTGACATGTATGGCATCTGGGAGTCAAATCTACCTATCTATTTCTTGCCTTCTGTGAATATCTTTCCTGAAGTCATTCACCTTTGTGTTGAGAATTATGACCAAAAAATCAGAGCTGTTAAGTCTCCATCTGGGAGCATACTCTTTTACATTACTCCTGATTCCATCAATCAGATGCTAAATTTCAAGCAAACCTAGCTGCTCTACCCTTTTTCCATAAAGTACTTGCTGGATGAGGGCTCCAAGCTTTCTAGCATTGAGATTGCTGCAGTTGCCAAAACTTTCATGAGAGCAGACTGCCAACCTACTGGGCCACCTCCTTTCCCATATGCAAATTTCAATGAGGTAGGAAAGCTGCTTGTGGACATGATATCCTCTGTGTTGGGTTTCTCCAAAAATGAACATGTTGATCAAATTGTGTTGGTCTTGTTATCTGCATATAGCCTTGGGAAGCCCCCTGCTATAAAATACAACTATGCCAAGTTTATTGCCAACAAGATACATGACCAACTGCTAAGGCTGAACAGGGAAGCAATATTCAAATATTCATCATACATCTATCACCTGTTCATGTACTATCAGACAGATTTCTTCCAGTGCCCTAGCAAGAAGCTGGATTCACAGGGTGAGAGGAGGTATGTCATCTTCTGGTCTTCAGTTTTCCATCAAGTCCAGAACTCTCCGTATTCCTACTATGAATTCATTGACCAATTTGTCTATCCAGTCACATGCCTCTTGAAAAGAACTCCTCCTACCAGATTGTCAAAGGATATGCAGAAAATCTTACAGCTGTCCAGGAATTACAAAATAGGTGATTGGTATTTATACCAAAATCACACAGTCGTCAGGATCTATGGTTGTGAGCTCTGTCCTTACAGGCTCCCAAGATATGTTCCTATGAGATTGTTTGCCTTGGAATACTATAGGCAACTCATCAATTCTGACCTTACACACTTTCGCAGTGCCAAGAAGAAAGCCAATTTCAAATTCAGAGACCACCTAGGCCCCTTCATCATGAACAAGAAAGATGGTTGGCAAGAAGATGATCAAATACTGGGGCAACAACTTAAACTTAAAAGGAGTTTCTGGTGGGTCCCTTATGACCCTGAAGGCTTTATCAGTGCTAGAAGAGTCAAGTATAGGTTGTTAGCCTATAAACATTGTCCATATCCACAAATTGAACACTTTGCCAACCAAGATGAATGGGTGCCTTGGACATTAGTAGAGGAATTTACTCAGGAAGAGACAATGGAGCAAACTGTGAAAGATTTAGAGAAAACTCTTGACTTGGATTCTTTTCAGCAGGTCACATTCAAGCTACTAGTCCAAGTCGGAGAAGGCACATCCACTGCTGCAGCTGCACAGGCCACACAGCAGGCATCTACAACAACAACAACCACAGCAAAAGGAAAAGAAGTGATGGATGTACAACAGGAAATAGAGGCAGAACAACCCAACACTTCAAAAGACCAAAGTCAAGGGCAAGCCCCTTTACAGCAAGCTGAAGCACCCCAAATTCCAGTTTTGCAGACTCCTATCAATGAAGAGAGAGGTAGAAAACGAGATAGAGAGGAGCCCACACCTCCAAGTGGGTCAACACAGCAGCCAGAGGCCAAGAGGCAAAGGATTGACCCTCAGACCGAAGAAGAACACATCAGTGAAGAAAGGGCAGAAAGCCAAAGTAGAGAAAGAGAATCCAGCCAGCAGACTGCCACTAGTTCATTCCAGCAGGAGCAAGCTATGCAACAAAGTACAGAGGTGTCCTCTTCCAGGAAGCAGGGCAAGCAACCAACTGGAATCAAAGGAACCTTTATGGAAATCAAGGCCCAAAATGAACTCTTGAGAGTTCAACTTTATGATCAATTCTTAAAGGCAACACCCTCCAAGCAACAAAGATTAATGGTAGCATATGATATAAAGGAGGACAAGATGATTTTTACTCATCTTAAGCCTAAGGTTCCAAAGCCCAGATCATTTGTAGACTACACAAAAACAAGTCTAGAGGTCCTCTCCAAGGACATACATCCCATGGATCAAATTGAACTGCACAAGAAAACAGGGGAAATGGTGTATGCCACACTTGCAGACAGGGCTATGCTGGCCCATCAGTTAAAAGAGTCACTAAAAAATACAAATACACAACTAGATTTGGAAAGGATGTTTTCCACTACTAAGGACAACAAAATAAAAACTTTGGAAGACATAATCATTGATCTAGGACATGATCCTAAAGATCCAAAGGGTATTAAGGCCCTTATGAAGAAAAAGGAGGATGACATTGCTGCACTAAGAAAGCAGGCAAAGCTGCCTCCAACCATTCACCCTCAACGACAGAACTTGCACAGGAAAAGGCTAGTTGATGAGACCATGGATCTGCTTCTGAAGATGAATCAGAGAATATTACAGATGGAAGCAGAATTGGAAAAGGCATTGTAGGACAAGCAAGGGGAGTCAACCTCCCAACCCCCTCAAACTTCTACAACTCTTGGCCCTGCTCCTCCTACACAAGCAGCAACAGCCCCTCCTGCCATTCCAGCACCTACCACAACCACATCAGCAACAGAAGACACAACAGCAACAATAGCAGCAACAGAATCATGCATGAGCATGGAGGACTTAATGAAAGCTGTCAAGGAACTTGAGGTTCAGGTGACAGAAATTAATGAAGCCAAAGAGAGACTGGCCAAGCTAGAGGCCAGCTATGATAAGTCCAAAATGACAGTGGCAGAAAAGCAGAGAGAGATAAAGGCCTTAGAAACCAAAGTGAAAGCCTTGGAAAAAGAATTTCTTCTGGGCAAAACTCAGGCTGAAATCAAGAAGATCATATGGGCCAAAATTGGCCAATCAATCCATGACCAATGGAGGTCAATACAGGCAATACATGAGCAAATTGCACTAATAGGCATAGCTCATGTTGAAATACAAAAGGCTAGAACAACATTGGGAATCATGCCTGAGCAGGCCAATAAAATGATACATTTCCTCAATACTCACACTAAGGAGGAATTGGCAGCACTAGATATAAATAGCAGAATATACACTATCCTGACAGCCAAAAAAGTGCTGACCTTAAGAAATTTCACACAAACTCTAGAAAGGAAATGTCAGGATATGAAGGCAGAAATAGATGATTTCAGGGCAAAGATAATAGCATTGCAAGATAGAGGATTTCCTAGCCTAGTGACTGGTACTGGACAACTGCTATCATATGATAAATACATCACAAGGATCAACACTTATGTTGAAAATCAGATTACAGCATCCACCAGCTCCACAGAAGAAGCAGGGCCTCCCTCTGGGCAGTCTCTGTATGACAAATTAGAAAATTTATTTTTTATTGAGCATGAGATTAATCATCTGTTTGAAGTGCCTCAAAATTTCTATAGATATACTGAAGCAGATGAAACGCTCATAAAAATAAGGAGACATCAGCTACCTCCAACTGATTGGTGGCAGGCAATGCTGGAAGTACGGCCCAGGTGATCCGAGTATATTATTCCTTTTTGTCAAAATTCAGATCTCAGTCATAGTACAGGTCAGCAGAAAATCAAGCAGGCAGGTATCACAGGAAGCATCAATACAGTGACTCATCAAAGCACTCAGACAACAGGCTTAACAAACGCAGATTTAAAGACATAGCTACCGCCAACTTTGTTGATCTAAAAAGTCAAAATTTGTTTGACAGAAAGACAGCTGCCATATCAATATTAAGTGCTATAGTTATTTCTTTCATTTACTTTTGTAAGAGAGTTGGTGGTGTAATTTATTACACAATAACTCACTGTCTAGATATTTTGTATCCTATTTTTGTATATATATCCCCTCATAGAACATATTGAGGGTGGGTTGTAGTGAAACTCTCTCAGAAGAGCTGCATTGTATATCTCAGAATTTTTTGCTAATACAAATTGCTGGTGGAGTTCCTGGTTCCTATGCTGTCTGAAAGTAGAAATGAAGGACTGTGTTATGTTGCAGAATTCCTGTGTCATTTAATGGAACAATAAGTTATTCTGAACCATGTTCTTGTCTTTCTGTGTATGCAAAAATTCACATATGTTTCATGATCATAGTAAATAGGGAAAAAGAATAGCTTAGGATTTGTTTGAATACACCCTATTCTCAATCACTATTTCTAAATATGTTTTCTTTTGAATTAGCCATGGATATGAATTCTTAATTGCTCATGTTTGCACTAATTCTCTCACTGTGAATATTGTTTAGGAATTCTTAACTGCTCTTAAACAATACTTTCATTTTTCCCCTTGTTAGCATAGTGGAAGATTCTTAATTGCCTTTCACTCACTAATTCCATAACTTCATAACCTGATCTTAAAAATTGTTCCACAGATGCCTATCTGGCTTTGCAGCAATACTCTTTCTTCAAAAACATACTTCAGCAGTACACAGTGATGAACTCCATTGCCCAATGGCCCAAACTATTCTGTAACTTATATCTCAGCTTTGTTTGAATTCAACAACCAACCAAATTTAAAACAAAATCAGTACACCATAACTAGCCTAAAATCACCCTCCAACAAAGCTAAATTCATAAAAGAGAGAGCCCTCTATGGTTGCAGGTAGGCTAGGACCTGTAACTAAAATACTGGTTAGTGGTTACCTCGTTCGTATTCCCTTTCGGAAGCAGGGAACAACCTGAGTGATAACAAGTCCTCAATCATTTATTTTCTTTCCTACGCCGAGCTGATATCTCCACTTCCTTTCCCAGGCTGATTCACTTTGATTTTCTTTGCCTTGTTTGCATACAGTCTCTCGTCAAAGGGACAGTGGTTAACCCATCCTTGTCCTTTCCTTTGGAACAACAACTTCTTGTTTTTCCTCCTTCCTGCATAAGGAAATGACAATTGTCAGCGTTTTCATCTTGCATATTAATCTCACATGTTTTATTACAATTCTTTATCGTTTTCCAAGTTCATGATGCAAAAAGGTTTGTAAGTTCTAATGAAAAGACGTTGAAATAATTATCAAAAACATACCTTCTTTAGTACTCCACACACCCCCCTGCTTACCCTTTTTCATGCCCTCATGAAAACATTGTAGTTGACCTGTAAAGTAGTGAGTGAGTAGGCTGGAGATGGAATCTCATGTGAAGGCCTATAGCCATGATGCCTAACTAAGTATTCAAAGAAATGGCCTGTCTAACCCTCAGGCATCTCATACAGGGCTTGGTATCTGGGTGTAGGGTGCCAAATAATTGGACTCCAGAACCTATATCCTAACTAGGGTGGCCCTACCCTTAGAACGATTTTGCCATAGAGGTGCACGCGGTTGGAAGCTAATTTAAAATTCTCATACTTAAATGGTTCCCTGAGATGAATATCCAGATTAGAGATTTGATACCGAAATTTAGCCGCATCAATGGTAGGGTCTTTGATAGATAAAACGTATTCTAATCCCTGTCGAATCACTGCCTCATGCATGGGTCCTAATGCTTCAATTACACCTAGAGTCTTCATGAGGTTTCTATGTTTTCTCCGCAACTGTATTGGATCCCTAGGCTCAGCTCTTATCCATAAATCTAATGCGTTTTCTTGTCTTTGGAAAGCATTATAGGCTTTGAGCCATTTAATTTGATTAACCCCAAATGAGATAAAGGCCTCTAATTAGATATCCCCAACAAAAGGGCCAGGGTTCAGCTTGGTCTCCTGTTCTAATACAAGGTTATGTAAATAAAACTCACACATTAGTCTCTAAACTTTTACCCTGTAGTGCTTACAAGAGTTTATAAAATCATTGATGGTGTTAATTTGTATGGGAGCACCTGCTTTAACAACCTTTATTTTCAATTGCAAATATCTTTCCATTAAAAACAAGGCATAATTCTTAGCAGGGGCTCTACATGATATGACGTCATTTTATAAAGAACATAAGGTGTCCATCTGCTTTATAACTATATCTAACCTACGAGTTATCTTCACGACTTTCTCTTCTTCCCTTCACCACCCTTCAAAGGCCTGGCTTTCAGATAGATTGACATTCCTAAGCTGCTGTTGTAGCTCTTCATACTTTTCTCGAGGGACCGTTTGCTCTCTAAGCTTTTCTGCTACTTGCTGAGCTTGCTTCAAACCCTTTTGTAGGGTTACCATTTTTGGATCTCTTTTCCATGCGGCAGTGGAGGCTGGGAGTTTTACTTGAACTTTCCTATTGCATTGTTTTGATTTCATGACTCTTATCACTCCCAAAGGTGGTGCCTCTGTCTGAATTTCCTTATCGTGGGTCAACATCTCATCCATTTCTATCTTAATGTGAATATCAGTCCATGGTTGTTCCTTTGGAAAAGGAACAACAGTCTGTTCCTCAGCATCATTTGGAACAATAGCTTGGCTTTCGACAAGGTTTTGAATAGCAGGATGGACTCTGGTCCTCTGCCCCTTTGTCTTGAGGGGTTCTACTGGAGTGGTTGCATTTTTCCTTCCTGAAATCCTTTTTACCCTTTGTCTTGCTTTTAGAATCCTAATCTGTTGATGGAGTTGAACTATTATATTCAGTAATCTCTGCTGTTCCTTTCATAATTCCCTAATTTCTGCAATTTCCTTAGAAGGAACAACAGGTTGTTCACTACGGCTTGGACTGTGACTAATTCCCTGATTTTCTCTCTGGGGTGCTTCTTCATTGTTCTGCTCTGGCTGTTCCGGGGAAAGAACCCTAACTAGTTCTGTTATTTCTTGGGTGACCTCCTTTTCTGCCCTTGTTTCCTCCGGAATTTCTTCTGGTGTCCTCTAGTTAGGAGCGGATTGTTCTTGTTCATCATCTCCTATCATATTTTCATCATGAACAGGCAGATTCCCTTCTTCTGCCTCCTTTGCATGTGATTCTTCAGGTACATTTTCCTCCTGTGGTTTTTCTTCGGCATGGAGGTCTGATGGACTGGACGGTTGGCCATATTCGCCCATATTGGCCAAAACTTTGGCCAATTCATCCTCTCCCAATGGGTCCTGCAATGGGCTACCTTCCTGCTGTTCTGTTTCCTCCTCCTGCTCAGATTTCTCGGCTTCTTCTTCTTTGTCTCCTTCTTCTTCAGATTGCTCGGCTTCTTCTTCTTTTTCTCCTTCTTCTTCAGATTCCCTGACTTCTTCTTCTTTTTCTTCTTCCTCTTCAGATTGCTCGACTTCTTCTTCTTTTTCTTCTTCCTGCACTCCTTTCTCATCGTCCTCCCTTTCTGGCCGTGGGGGTTGCTCATCTTCTATTTCTACTAGTTGGCTAGTGTTTTCTTGGGGCTTCTCCAACCTCCCTTATAGTCGTGCTAGCCGGACCGATTTCCTGCATTTTTCTGGCCGCTCGGGTGTACTAGTGGCATGTTTACGCTTTGCCGATTTCCTGTGTTTTTCTGGTCGCTCAGGTGTACTAATGGCATGTTTACGTTTTGGGGATGGTGTGGTCAATCCTCCATTTATCATGGCAATTAGCTCTTCCCAGATGCTCTATTGCTGGGTGAGGCTATGGCTGACTATTAACCGAATCAACCCATGATGACTAATAACTGACTCTACATGCTGTGCATTTTTTATGCTCCATGCAACATCATGAAGTAATTAATTCAAAAATGCAGGTAAATTTACAGAGCATTTTTGTTTTAGTACAGCTAAGAGTTTAAGATGTCGTGGTCTTACCACATCTTTTCTGCCTTCATAGGTGATGTAGCTTTGAATGATCTTCGCCAATTCCACCCACGGTTCTCCTAGTGCTACTGGCAGAACCCCCTTTCCTCTAATTGTCAGGCTCTGGCCTTCGCCCTGGAAGATTTCTATGATCTTCTGCAATCTCTCCTTCTTTAACGTCCATACAGGTCCAGTGGCTGGCAGTCCCGAGACTTCTGCGATTATGTTGTCGATGACTGCTATGCGTCTCCCCCTCACTATGGAGTGATCCTCTTGCAATTTTTGCAAGAATTCAATTGCCACAGTCTTGTTAGACTCCTGCAAGCGGTTAAGATAAGTCAGCCACCCTGCTCTTGCCAGGATTTCTTGTGCAGCAACAGAAATTGTTAACACTTGCGGTTCTCTTCGAATCGATCTTCCTCCCATGGTTTCACTGTAAACTGTCAATGCAACGGCAGCTGTTCACGCTGTTGAAACACAGAGAGGCTGACAGATGCAAGA
Organism: Pinus taeda; assembly: GCA_000404065.3. Classification (NCBI taxonomy): domain Eukaryota; kingdom Viridiplantae; phylum Streptophyta; class Pinopsida; order Pinales; family Pinaceae; genus Pinus; species Pinus taeda. The sequence goes on along the minus strand of APFE030044115.1, from coordinate 113,609 downwards.
CTCATTCAAAATCTAATGTTGCAAAGTATACAATGGAAATGGCTTATGAACAACAAGTCATGTAGAAAAATAAAAAAAATAGTATCTCGTTGAGCCGTGCTATACCCCAGTACACAGCTTCCCGAATAGTGATCTGACACGTAATCCAGGGAATGGTGAGGTTAACCTCCCCCCCCCGCAATGTGATAGGCTATCTCGACCGTCAAATAAAAGGAGCAGCACCCGCTCTGAAACAGAGTCCTTAAGCAACAACGTATGGCAATATGCCATGTTTACAAAAGTAGCAGATTACCGAAATTGAGGCGTAGAGTTGGGTCGCTTAATACGTAAGAGACTGCGGTGATATGATGCGTGGTTGGGGATAGAACATTTGCTGTGGATAGAGAGTCTCATGTAGTCATTGTCAATTGTTCTATCATGATTGGTGATAATATATATTCATGCGTTGTATGGTTTTGGGAAATAATATATAATTGATTACTAAGGCATAAGAAACATAAGGGTGCTAATAACTACCTATTGGTGTAAATAATATGACTTCAATACCATTAACAGTGCTCTGCTGCCGACAGGTGTCCATAACCTTGGCAGAGTTGTTTATTTCACCCATGGAACCATGATCCTTTGTGTATGCTTAGGAAATGTTGTGTAATGTCAAAATCTAGGCCATTATGCTGGCTTGGTGACCAGTTAGCCATAATGCCATTCACGAGGAAGGAGCGAAAGGTGGGTAGGCCAGCTCATGATGAGACCTCCTATTCCAAGGGTTCTTTATTTGATTTACCTTTTGGACCATATCCCTGGTGTGGTGGCCATAGTGGGAATGCCACATCGCTTTCGTCCTCATGATCATGGTAGGCTGGCTCTTGATGAGACCCCCTATCCTTCATTTGACAACTTATAAGTCACGTTTTCTCTTTTTTTTTTCTTTTTTCATAAAGTACTTTCCCTATTCATACACAAAGGGTGGTTCAACACTCCTTAAGAGTAGGAATGGTGGAAGAAGTCTTAACATCCAAATAGGAAGATATAAACCTTTTTCTCTTATTCCTGAATAATAATCAAAGAGGATTAAAAGGGACCAACATGATAAAGATAACCAATCAGAGCAGAATTAGTAGAAAAATTACAGCAAAAGATAATGAATAAGTGTGTCCTTCCTTCTATCCTCTTACCAATTCAGAGCAATTTCGTATAACGATAGCGATTTTATGATTTACTGATTTCAGTATGTTGTGATTTTGTATCCATTGCATAAGTGCATAGTTGTATTCTAAAAGACTTGAAAGAACAGGAACAATAAGCATCCTTAATTTAGAACAGCAAAAGGGACAAGCTGTTTCAAAGGGAGAGCAAAAGAATGCAAGTGGTGTTCCTTCTGTAAAAAGGAACAACAAAAGACCACAAGTTCCAAAGGAACAACAGAAAACGCAAATGCCATTCCTTTGGAAAAGGAATAGCAGAAATAAAAAATGTTGATCCTTTGGAAAAGGAACATCAAAACATATAAATGTTGTTCCTTTAGAAAAGGAACAACAAAAGACACCAATGTCGTTCCTTTGGAAAAGGAACAACAGAAATTGAAAATGTTGTTCCTTTGGAAAAGGAACAGCAAAACACACAAATTCCGTTCCTTTGGAAAAGGAACAACAGAAATAAAAAATGTTGTTCCTTTGGAAAAGGAAAAAGAAAATACATAGAAATGTCGTTCCTTTAGAAAAGGAACAACATAAATAAAAAACATTGTTCCTTTGGAAAAAGAACAACAAAACAGGAAAATGTCATTCTTTTGGAAAAGGAACAGCAGAAATTGAAAATGTTGTTCCTTTGGAAAAGGAACAGCGAAAACACACAGATGCCGTTCCTTTGGAAAAGGAACAGCAGAAATCGAAAATGATGTTTCTTTGGAAAAGGAACAACAAAACACAAAAATGTCATTCCTTTGGAAAAGGAACAACAAAAATTGAAAATGTTGTTCCTTTGGAAAAGGAACAACAAAACACACAAATGTCGTTCCTTTGCAAAAGGAACAACAGAAATAAAAAAAATGTTGTTCCTTTGGAAAAGGAACAACAAATATGGAAAACGTTGTTCCTTTGGAAAAGGAACAACAAACATTGCAAATGTTGTTCCTTTGGGAAAGGAACATCAAACTAAACAAATGACGTTCCTTTGGAAAAGGAACAACAGAAATCGAAAATGTTGTTCCTTTAGAAAAGGAATAGCAAAAACACACGAATGTTGTTCCTTTGGAAAAGGAACAACAGAAATCTAAAATGTTGTTCCTTTGGAAAAGGAACAACAAACATACCAATGTCGTTCCTTTGGAAAAAGAATAGCAGAAATTGAAAATGATGTTCCTCTGGAAAAGGAACAACAAAGCAAACAAATGGTGTTCCTTTGGAAAAGGAACGACAGAAATTGAAAATGTTGTTCCTTTGGAAAAGGAACAACAGAACACACAAATGCTATTCCTTTGGAAAAGGAATAAAAGAAATCAAAAACATTTTTCCTTTGGAAAAGGAACAGCAAAAACACACAAATGCCATTCTTTTGGAAAAGGAACAACAGAACTCAAACATGTTGTTCCTTTGGAAAAGGAACAGTAGAACACAAACATGTTGTTCCTTTGGAAAATGAACAACAAAAATAAAAAAAATGTTGTTCCTTTGGAAAAGGAACAACAAAACACACCAATGCCGTTCCTTTGAAAAAAGAACAACAGAAATCAAGAATGTTGTTCCTTTGGAAAAGGAACAACAGAACAAAATTTTAGCAAAATGACGGTTGATCCAAAGGGGGCTGTTCTTTTGAAAAAGGAACAACCAGAAGAAAATGTTGTTCTTTTGAAAAAAAGGAACAACAAAAATAATAACAGCAAAACGTTAATTCAAAAGTATGTACAAAAAATGATTCAACAAAAGAAAAGAAATTATGTACAAACTGTAAAAAGAAATAAATTCCTTAATGAATTATAGTTGAGGAAGACTTCTCTTCCTCCCCCAAAATCTCCATATCAGAGTCTCGGCATAGCTGCTGGCAGAAGGACTCCCGAGTGAGTGGTTTGCGATAGAGACGAACTTGGTGGCCATTTGCCTTGAAGGCATATCCAGAACCGTCAATAGTGATTAGAGTAAGGGTACCATTGTCATGTACCTTCTGGATTTCGTTTGGAGTTTCCCGGGGAAGTCTTGAAACCTAGAGTCGTACAAAAGAGCCTAGTCACCTTCATGGAAGACTTTATTTCTAGTGAGACAATCATGCCAATCAGCTCGCTGCGGCTGGATCAGGGCAGTGTTTTGAAGTGCAGAGAGCCTAATTTTGTCCAGCTCATTGATCTGATGTAATCGATTAATTTGTGCCTCGGTTAGATCTAAGCCAACTTCCTGTGTTGTTCGTAATGTTTGGATTTCGAATTCTATGGGAAAATGGGTTGTTTTCCAAACACTAATTGATAAGGTGAGTAACCAGTGGTACTTCTCCATGTTGTTTTGTAAGCCCACAGTGCTTCAGGTAGTATGGTAGCCCAATCATGTCTATGTGATGCAATGGTTTTCGTTAGGATTGCTTCTATTATTTTATTGCTGCTTTCTACCTGGCCATTTGCCTGTGGGTGGTATGGAGTAGTGATTTTATGCTGGACAAGATAGTTGTTGAGTGTTGCAGTTATTCTGTTCCTAGCAAACTGTGGTCTCCCGTCTGTAATTATCTCCCTTGGAAGGCCATAACATACAAATAGATGGAACAAGAACTATATGACAGAGTCCTCTGTAGCTCTTGGAAATGCCTTTGCTTCAACCCACTTGGTGACATATTCCGTTGCCACCAAAATATATGTTTTCTGGTTGATGATGGGTTAATTGGTCCAATGAAATCAAGAGCCCATTGCTTGAATGGTTCGATGACTAGCTTTGGTTTCAGAGGCATCTCATCAGACTGACCAGGGCGTCCTGCTCTCTGGAAACTGTCACAGGCTTGGACGAATTTTTTTGCATCTTTGAAAATCGTGGGCCAATAATACCCTGTTTGCACCACTTTATGTCTAGTTCTACGATTGGTGAAATGTCCACCACATGGTCCGTCATGGCAGGCTTTTAAAATGTCAAATATTTCATCTTCTCGAACACATCTCCTGATATGCATGTCTGCACCTGTGTGGAACAAATAGCCCCCAATCCAAGAAAATCGAGTACTCCGCTGAACAATTTGTTTCCGCTCATTAGGGGTTAGATGCTTTGGTAGTTTACCTACTGCTAGGTAATTGGAAACATCAGCATACCAGGGTGTTTGAATAGCCACAAAAAACAGATGCTCGTCCGGAAATTGATCTTCAACTGCTGCTGCATCAATTGGCTTTGGCATTCTTGAGAGAAAATCGGCTATAGGATTTTCTTTTCCAGGTCGATCCTTGATTGTAACATGAAATTCCTGCAATAAAATTAGCCATCTAGTTATTCTGCCATTTGTGATAGGCTTGTTTGCTAAATATTTTATGGCAGAATGATCTGTGTACAAAACAGGATATCCAGTAATGTAATGTCTAAACTTATTGACAACATGTATTACAGCTAGAAATTCTTTTTCAGTAACAGTGTAGTTTAATTCAGCAGGGGATAAATTTTTTCTGAGGTAATAGCTCACATATGGTTTTTTATCCTCTTCCTACCCAAGGACCGCTCCAATGGCTATATCTGAGGCATCAGATGATATCTGGAATGGAAAATCCCAATTTGGTCCTCGAAGGACTGGGGCTATGGATACGAGATTCTTCAGATTCTTGAAAGCACGTTCACATTTTTTTGTCCAAAGAAAATCAACGTTACCAGTTAGTGCATACAAAGGTGCAGCAATATGTGAATAATGTTCTATAAACCTCCTGTAATAACCAGAAAATCCAAGAAAACTATGTACCTCCATTTGAGTGGTATGAGTTGGAATAAGCAAAAGTATTTGGATTTTGGCTGGGTCTACCTAAATGCCAGCTGCTAAAATATAGTGTCCTAGGATAAGTCCTTCCGTCATCATCATATAACATTTTTTATGGCTTAAACAAAGCTTGGTAGCAATGCAGCGTTGTAGGACTTTTTCTAGTGTATCCAGTGCTGGATCGAAATCATCTCCATATGGTGTAAATTCATCCATATATACTTCAAGTCCTTCATTTATTAAGTCTGCAAAAATGCTAAGGATAGCCCTTTGGAATGTCGCAGGAGCATTGCATAAGCTAAAAGGTAAAACTCGGTAGGCAAATGTTCCCCAAGGACAAGTAAAAGTAGTTTTGTCTTGGTCTTCTGGGGCAATCTGTATTTGATTGTATCCACTGAAGCCATCCAGGAAAGAAAAGAATTTCTTTCCTGCCAAAGTGTCTAATACTTGGTCGATGAATGGGAGAGGGAAGTGGTCTTTTTGTGTTGCTTTATTTATCTCTCTATAGTCCACACAGATTCTCCATTTCCCATTATTTTTTGGTACCACGACAAGCGGAGAGACCCATTTACTATCAGAGATAGGATAAATGAAATTGACATCTAAAAGTTTTTGAAGTTAAGCTTTTACCACTTCTTTTAGATGAGGATTTAGTTTCCTCTGAGGTTTTCGAACAAGTCTCGCGTCTTTTTCTATGTAAATGTGGCGTGTACATAACTAGGGGTCAATTCCTTTCATATCAGGGTAGTCCCATGCAAATGTTTCTTTATATTTCCTTAACACATGGATGAGCTTCATTTCTTGTTCAAATGTGAGGTTGGCATTAATGTTTAAGGTTTTTCTCGGTTCAATTTCCAAAATTTTACTATTTGCAATAGAGCTAACAGGTATTGTATGATCATATGTATCTTTAAGAGGATGTTCTTCTAATTCACTATCAATTGCTGCTTTTATCATGTGACATTGTGTGTGGGATGTGAGTTCAGTTTGACTAATGAAATTATTAATGGCATCGTCTTCTGTTTGGTCTTTGAAATCAAGTGCCTCTTGTATAGTTAATAGAGATCTAATGTTATCAGTAAGGTATGATACAGGGTGCCTATTAGTTTTGACTATTGTGACACTTGGTTGCGCTAGAGGATATAGAGCTAAGTTCTTGATATCTGTTCCTCTGGTTATGATCATATTTCCTTACCGACAGCCAATATAGGCATCGGCAGTGGCAAGCCAAGGTTTACCTAAAATAAATGGATGTCCATCAAGTCGGGTTTTGGGATTTATTATCAGAAAATCGGTTGGATATTCCCAAGAGTCAACAGAGACCATGACATCATGTAGTGTGCACTCTGGCCTAACCACAGATTGGTCAGCCAATTCTAGCAAGGTAGAGGTGGGTTCTTCAGATGTAATGCCTAGCTTTTTGCAAGTAGTGGTTTTTAAGATATTGATTGCAACTCCTAGATCAACTAAGGCATTGGAAAGGGTCTGACCATAAATTTGGATAGTTACTATTGGATTTCCTGGGTCTTCGTATTTAATGGGTGTTTCTTTTCCAGATAATAAGTCAGATAGAGTGTCGACTACTTGGACTCTTGGATTATTTGTTATATTCCTCCTTGGTTTCTTTATGCACAATTCTTTGATAGTTTTTGCGTATATCGGGATGTCTTGAATGGCTTGGAGGAATGGAAGTTTTATGTACAAATTTTGTAATTCTCCCAGAATTTCAAAATCAGGATATTGTATCGGTCGAGGTATGACTAATTGTTCTGGGAACAGGGGAGAGGATGTGGTTGCTTGATTATGAGTTTGTTGTTTATTCACATCCTCTTCTCGAGATAGATGTTCTCTGGGTAACTAATTTTCAACGTGAACTGTCTTATCTCTCTCAGTTTCAATAATACGCCCAGATCTTAACTGAAGATCATTACACTCCCTCAAATTGGCTCTTACTTCTAGTGTTTCTATGATTTGGAAAGATTGGACTGATCTGTTATTTGGGTTGGGGTTGGGTTGGGCTAGGAGTTGCGGTGTCAGATTAGCCTGGGGATTTTGTTGTAAGGCTGGCAGTGTAGGTTGAGGGAGCGGAATGGTTCCTACTGGCTGATGCATTGGTCTCTGCCAGTTTGTCTACCAGGCTGAACTTTGTGAAGTAGGGGGAGTCCATTGTGGTGGGTATGCGTTACTTTGCCAATATGGTGGGTTATAAGGAAGATTCGGCCAACCAGGTTGGCATGCCTGATTCAACCATGGGGTTGAGGAAGGAAGCGACTGTGGTGACCAGTTCGGAAATGGGGGTTGAAATTGACTTTGCCACATATTATATTGTTGAGCATTATATAGTGGAGGTTGAAAAGAAGAAGTTGGGTCTGGAAACATACCAGATTGTCGCGGCTGCCACTGATGGCGTTGGTTGAGAAAATACACTGATTCTGACTCTTCTTCTGCTTCCTTATATACTGCTTTCAATCCAGGAAGTGAAGGAAAACTCTAAGTAAGGTGATCTTTTGTGCAAATGGCGCATGTTTGGACTGCATCCAGTGGGCACCCCTTATGGCTATGCTTTTTCCTGCATCGGGGACAAAAGATTGCCAAATTCTGTTCTGCCTCCATTTGCTTCTTTTTGGCCTGCATAATATCAAGTTGTGTAGTTAGTGTCCCTAGTATATCAGTTTTAAAATTTTCTAATAAATTTCCAATTTCTACGCGCGTTACTCCTTCTGTCGAAATTTTATTATCTCTTATAAACCGATCATGTTCTGCTGGTTTTACTCTTGTGCTGCCTCTTGAGCTCCTGATACATAAATCAATAATGTCAGCAAAACTTTCTTGATAAATATCTCCTTTTCCCATAATGTTTAATGTTTCAATCCATTTTTCCTTCATACCCATTATTAATGATGTTTTTAACACATTATCAGGTAAAGGCAGTGATGCATAAGGAAATCTTTGTAGATTATATTGAAAACGTTCCACATACTCCTCTAATGTTTCATTTGGTCTAGCTATCATCTAGAATATTTCGTCCTTCAGTTCTCTAGACCTGCAATAGTCCTGATATTTTTTTAGAAAAGATTCTTTCATTTGATCCCAGTTATTTATAACCCCGCCACCTGATCCCATAAACCATCTTAAAGCAACCCCTTTTAGTGTAGAGGGAAATAGTTTCAGTTTCTGGGGGTTGGTGGTGTAATCATATCCCCTACACAGTACATCAAATTCAAATACAAATGCATCTGGGTCTTCTAATGTAAGACCATGGAATGTAGGGATATGTTGAAGAGGGATTGCTTTCATGGGTGCATTTGCTACAGAATCCACTATGGGGTATTGTAATGTAGAGGTTTGGGTGTTTGGCTGGTTTTGAGCCATTGGGTCGGATATATGCCAATAACCTTTTGGGATATCTAGGAGGGTATTCCTAGGTTGAGAGGGAATGGATTTAACAGGAATAATTTTAATAGCACTTCCCCTATCTGGGATAATGAGAGTGCCTAATGTTTGAGGAGATTGAGTTTCTTCAAAGATGATTTTTGCAGCACTTCCCTTGTCTGGGCTGTTCAATGGATGAGTTCTCTCAAGAGGAGATCTCAGTTCCTCGATTTCCCCTGTCTCTCCTCCTTCACAAAGATTACTAAAATTCCCTCCATGCAATAGTTTTGGAGTAAAAGTTTGAATTTCTTGAAAGTCCTGCTCTTCAGTTTGACTATGCACCTCAGCAAAGGCTACAGATGGTGATCCTGTGGCATGAAGGGAACTAGTAGGCTGTTTAGAAATAACTTTCCTGGGTCCTACTGAGGGTTGAGATTTTGCTTTCTTGTAGATTTCGTCTATGAAGGTTGGTCGGCCAAGGGTCACCGGCCCCTTAGCTTTTTCTGGCTTGGGTAGAGGCTTGAAATTTTTTTCTAGATTTTTCTGCTTAGTCATGTACTCAAATTAACTACTAAATTCTACTCAAACAAAACAACAACAAATTTGCAGGAAAGCGGGCAGAGGAGCAGGGCTTTTACATGCTCCACACGTAGGTTCTTACCTTTCATTTTCAAAACCCAATTCTTCCTTAGCAGGTTCGTACACTACTCTGAAAGAACAAATGGCTACACTCTTTCCCCGTCAACGACGCCAAAATGTGGATCTATAAAAAGGGTCTCTTTCACCTCTAATTACCTCACATTAATATGTCAATCTGGGAATGTTTTTTTATTTCAAAGAGTGTCTTAGTCTGAGGCTATCGTTTTCCAGAGTAATTCTAGTAGCACAGTGTTTGAAAATACAAGAGTAAATGGAAACTACTTCAAGAGATTAAACCACACACTCAGAAGACTAATTAATTTATTAGTCAAGGGTTCGGTAGCAATAACCCATCCCTTTGGAAACTGATGGAAAAGGAAATCAGAGAACAGATCATGGATCTAGGAGCCCGACAGTAGATGTCAATGCTCACTACAGCTTGACACCGTTCTTCACACCAAAATAACAAATGATAAGAAATGGAACAAAACTTAAGAATAGAATAGCAAACTATAAATGGAACAACAAATATGAAATGGAACAACAAATCAGAAATGGAACAACAAACCTAAAATGGAACAGCAAATCTGAAATGGAACAACAAATCGGAAATGGAACATCAACTAAGTCTAACAAGCAGTAACACCTTAGTCTATAAGATCGAATGCATTAATCATAATCTACAGGAATCAAACGACAATCCTTCACTCTTAAGGGTGGATTGAATAACGCACACAAATGGAACAACACTAATTACTGATGAATTATGGAATAGTGCTTGAAAACCATATATACACACAGCACACTTAAATAGTAATCTGATCCAGGTATCACCTCAGTTAGAAAGAGTGCGACTGCATTTCAAAATAGAACAACATTGTTTATAAATCCAATAATCGCAAAGAACATAACTCCCAAGATGAATTCCATAATGTTAATAAACAAGTGCACAACACAAAGGCTCTGTAATGAAATAATAATAGTATTCTGTAAATACTAGCAGTATTATAACACCTAAAGGAACAGTGATACGATACAGAGTCGATACAATAGTTCCGTCTTTAGAAACCTTTATAAATTAAACATAACAGAGCATGTGATGTAAACTTACAAAACACATCAGATTACCAAATAACGTCGATAAGCAAACCACGCATAAACCAAACGTAATGGTATAAGGGCAAGTGTCCTCCAGGGCCGGGCCCTTAGCCTCCAGGGGTACACCGCTTGAAGTTATTCCAGACTCAAAGATGAAATAATAACCAAGTTTGTATTAATGCATAAAGTGAAATTACAATAGATCAGTTCTTAACGAGACTCAATGATCAACGTTTTGATCTTAAAGGAAATTACATAAACATAACAACATCCAAATCTCTCTCGAGCTAATAGTGCTACCCCTTTTATAATGGTGAAGGCGGAGATATCTAAGTGCAGAAAATAGATTAGACAGTGATCCCTCAGGATCAAGGATCCTGAGGGATTCGCCGAACTGTTAGTCCTCAGTCATTTTTTTTCTTTCATGCAGCAAGCTGATATCTCCACTTCCTTTCCCGAGCTGATTCGCTTTGATTTTCTTTGCCTTGTTTGCATACGGTCTCCCGTCAAAGGGACAAAAGTTAACCCGTCCTTGTCCTTTCCTTTGGAACGGAAACTTCTCATTTTTCCTCCTTCCTGCATAAGGAAATGACAATTGTCAGCATTTTCGTCTTGCATATTAATCTCACATGTTTTATTACAATTCTTTATCATTTTCTGAGTTCATGATGCAAAAAGGTTTGTAAGTTCTAATGAAAAGATGCTGAAATAATTATCAAAAACATACCTTCTTCAGTACTCCACAATGTTGTTGCCAGGTAACCCCATGAACCAGCGCAATGTTGCATCTTTGAGGGTAAAAGGAAACAATTTCAACTTCTGCTCATCTCCTACATAGCCATAGGTTCGACAAATAACAACAAACTCAAACAAAAAGGTATCAGGATCTTCGGTAGTCAACCCATGGAAGTGAGGTAAGGCTGAAGGAATTATGTTCTTCATTTTAGTGTCCCCATTGGTCTCTTGGATGGGAAAGGCACCCTCTACTCTTTCCCCATTCCCTCTAACGTTTTTTTTTCATCCATGGTCTCAGGAGGGATGGTTTTTTCCTCTTATTCTACTATAGGATCTTCATATATCTTTGGTGGTTCACCTATAGGTTCTTCTGGATCATTGCCACTGAAGAAGAGAGAAGGGTGGCTTTGTGATATGGTGGGGGTGTTGGGTAGGAATTTCCCTGAATTATCTCTATTCCTACAAGGCATGAAAGGAAATCTCTTTTTGGGTGATTATTGTTTTTTCCTGCTTATACTTGCAAAAATGAAATTGATTGAACAAACAACTTGCAACTAATTAAAATGAACTCGCTGAAATGAAATTGCATAATTGAAATGAAAGAAAGGAAATGACTATACTACTTTGCTGGAATGGAAATTGTAGAATTGAAATGAAAGCAGGGAAATGACTAATCTACTTTTGCTGAAATGGAAGTTGCAGAATTGAAAGAAATAATCTCCCTTTGCTGAAACGGAAATTGCAAAATTGAAAGAGCTAATCTACTTTTGCTGAAATGGAAATTGCAAAATTGAAATGAAAGCAACAAAATTTATAAATCGAAAGAACAACTACTTTACTTTTGCTGAAATTAACTACTTAGCGGAATGTTGCAGTAGAAAATAGAAGAAAAGCAGTAATCACAAAATACTTTGACACCTCCCCAGAAACAATGCCAAAACGTGGTGAGCATCAGTATTGTAGCAATAATACTGCAACTCCTGGGGCTTCCTACTTTACTTTTATCAACCTGGTAGTTTGTAAAAAACTTGGAAGAAATGGTGTTGTATGCACAAGTACTAGCTCTTACTGCAGGCTGTCACTTGGTCAGCTGGCGCAAGATCACTAGGAGCTCAAGCCAACTTCTATGAGTTTCTAGAAGAAGCTTTTAGCTATGATGAAATAAAGCTAACTCTACAGAGGCTATTCTATTTGCAGAAAGAGAAAGAAGACTGGAATGTAAACACAAACCCTAACAAACTTTAGCAAACCCTAATTTACCCACTAACCCTACTTTTGTAGAAAAAGAGATGGAAACTGATGAAATGAGTGCCATCAACTATTGAAAAGGTAAACCACATATACTTAAGCTATTCCCAAAAGAAAATAAGAAAAGAACATCTTTTTGTATTTTTTAAGTGTTTTCATGTGAAATTATTATGCTTGTAATTTATCTAGTTGTGATTGTGCAGAGGTTTGGTGGCAAAGGAAGATGGACTTGGTTTTTACAGAGGTGGAGGAAGGTGTGGAGAGGTCCTAGGAAGCCCTTAGTATCCTTTTGAATACTTTCATTGCAATCGAATTTCGAAAAACCACTTACAGGGAATTCTACAAGAGGCTGCAGGGGATCTACAAGAGGATCTATAGGAGGATCTACAAGAGGAGGCCGAGAGCTATTTTTGGAAGTTTTGAAGGTGGAAAAATAATGGAAAATGGTAACTGAAGGCTAGATGAAGGTGTTCAGGTGTCTGGAGCTTGTCAAGGAAGATCAAGAGGGAACATGATGGTTAGATTTGTTCAAATTGCAAGAGGGAAGCTTATGGAGAGAAATGTAGAAATTAGGGAAAATTGGCGAAATGTTGCAAGTGACTTGGGAAATATGTGAGAAGTGAGTTGGTGCTGGCTGCTTTATGGATGTATGATGAGCTGAGGTATCCTGTAAGAGATCTACACATCTACTTATGAAAATTGATCAAAGAAAGACTAATTATACTATGAAAACATAACTTTTTCTAGCTTGACCTAATTTCTGACCTACAAAAAGAAAATGTTGAACAGTAACCTTTGAATAGAAAAGCATGCAAAGAGATCTATTGTAAAAGAATAGGAAATTATCTATGCAATTGATTCTGAATCAATATATCAATCTTTCCAAATTAAGTCATCACACTAGTAATTGCATGGAAGAGCAAAACTGTGTTTTTGGTGGTAGCAGTAGTGCCTTGACCTCAAATCATAGTCCCAGAAAGGGAGAAAGGAGATCAGGGATTGTTGTTGGCCTTTTTGAATCTTAATTTTTCACTGCATTAACCTACTTAAGCAACTGAAACAAAAATAGCTATGCAAATCAAAAACAACCTAATCTAAAAAAAGTAAAATGAATCTATGTAACAAAAATTAACTCATGAACTGAAGCAAAAACATATAAGTACAAAGAAAGAGGTGTTGGGCAGCTTGGGTTGGTCCCTAACCCAAGAGATTCAGCCCTCTGAAGGAGATTAGTGCCAGCTCAAAAACTGTTTCATCTCCATTATCAAAAATAGAAGTCACATTACATCAACTATTCTAAAAATGGAAGCTTGAAAGTGAGTTGAATTTTTTGCTGCATAAAAGTGCGAAAATTATACTAATGACTGGCTAACCTACTGAGGCTCTAAGTCCCCTTATTTATACAAATGGATTCCTCCAACAATCGTCCTAAAATCAAGGAGCTCAGCTTCCTAGAATTGGAGATAAACAACAATCCTTCTTTACTTGCTCGGTTGCCCCTTGGATGCGTCAATGTGGACCTTTGTGCTCCGAGTTGTGATTGAGGATTCAAGAAAAGGGGTCATAAATGAAGAAGACAGCCCCCTACAAAGCCTGTTCCCTATTTTCCTTGAGTATTTGCTGCCATTTTCTCATAAATCCCTTGACTTTGTCTAAAATTGACCAAAAAATTTGCATAAAGCACACATTAGACTACATGGCAAAATAACTAACCCAATTCACTCTATTAGCATAAATATATTCAAAAACATGCAATAAACTAATGAGAATTGGTGGATTAGTCGAATTAAGAGGCAAAATGAGCCCATATAATTACCCATTTATGGGGCTCATCAACAGTCCTTTGAAAAATCTTTGTTCAGCTTTGCTATAGGACACGATTGCATCTATCATGAACTCAGTGATAAATCCTCTAAAAATGCTATTGATCTAATAATAAACAACCATTGACATACTATTACTGACATTCTTGATTTTTTGTATCAATTTAGGATTCCATTCCTTAGGTTCATCATTCTTGAAACAAGTCTTATGCTCGGTCAACGTAGATTCCCACTTGTACAATTCAATGTGGAACGAACCAAAGAATATTTTGTATTTCTCTTCTAAGATAAAATTTTGTAACCAATCTTTAGCTGATAATTGAGGGTTTATGTTCTCTTTTTCTGCAAATTCTCTTTCTTTCTGTTCAACCTAGTCTTAGATTTATTTCTTCAACGAACGCCAAAACATATCCCTTAAGCAGATCTTGGTCCTGGCAACGGAACCATTTGTTGGTTTAAGGGGGGTTGGTCCAGTTTCAAAGTGTATTGCACACCAAAAAAACCCTCAACCACTGGTCCTTTTGGAAACAACCTGCAAGCATATCACAGTCTCACCCGAAGCATTTATGGGAGTTTGCAAAACTAGGTTTTTGCAACCAAAGGGATATCCGCACTATGGCACCTGTGTGATCACTTATGTATTATATCTAACTACAAATTCATATACATGAATAACTTCGCACTCATGATTAACATCATACATTGGTACTTCACACATAAACATAACATAGAATAGTATAACTTGTATTCTTTTGCATAATTCAGTAAAAAGCATGCATGAATATATATATAACAACATATAATGAACATAGAAAGATACTTAATAATTTTCCAAAAACTATTCTTTGTTAATAAATATCTTTAATACATACACTTCTCTGACCAAAATACCCAGTTGCAGGTGGTCTCGCACTCAGCTGCAGACTCTTCAAGGCCTTCGCGCACTCAGTAGCAGAGTCTCACCCAAAAATACAGACCCAAGACAAAAAATATGATCAATCTATGCTTTGTTGTCGACAAAGTATTACGTTTCCTTATATATGTTTCCTTACTACAAGACCATGGTTTGGATACCATGGATTCGACAAAGAAATGGACTAATATCCTATACCCGTTATGAAATAAGGGACTTTGACCCACCCCAAATCCCCTAAACACTACATGATGAATAGAACTTTTCCAGCTCTGCATGCTCCTCTCCTCAAAATGTGGAGTCTTTGACTAAAACATGGGCCAATTTTTTCTATTCCCAACACTAACTACAAAGAGAATTTATGTGGAAAGACAAAAAACATACCCTAATTGCAAGGACATGAGCATTATACTAATTGTAGAAATGAAAGTGCCATTCATTAGATGTAGAAACTAATTGCAGTTGCTGGAAAGGGAAAGACTACACTAGTTGTATAAATAAGCCATGCTACTCTATTTGCAAACCAATCAAATCAATATTCTACTTACAAAATGTAAATCATTAATCTAATTGTAAATTAATTGGAAAGAAAAAATTCAAGCTGTAATACATAGCTAGGAAATTCAAAAGCTATGTCTACTCTATTTACATTGAAGAGTTTCCCTTCATGTCACTGAGTGTAAAATGGATTTAACATTAACAACAGGATCTTTACTCACTTCATAAGAGAACACTCATTGCGATTGAAATGTGAAAATTTTCTTCCTAACTCTATTTGTTGTTTTGTGCTTGCAGTGGAGGAAGGAGGGGTCTAGAGTGGTCCTTGGGTCTCCCTAGTTATGGATTCAAAGCCTATGGGTCATAATTCAATATCAAAATGAAAAAATGAATATCCTAGAGAAAATATGGTTGAGTTTGGGTAGTGTTACAAGAATTCTATAAGGTGCTATAGGAAACCCTATTTTGCTATAGGATTACCCTATTTTTCTACAGGATTGGATCAGAGAAATTTCTTAGGTAAAATAAGGAATTTTGTAGGTGGATGGAAGTGGATGAGGGTGGATGAATTATGTGTGAGGAATTTTTCCAAGCTTATCACCCCTCAGAGGCCCATCTTCCACAAAAATTCATGTCCATGGTGTCCTTCATTAATCCTAAAACAATAATCTCAGTGGCAGAACTTGAGAGCAATATGATGTTTTTGGGAAAATGATGGTAATGTCTAAGTGGACGTGAATGAGTGTGCCAACCCTTGCAAGTCACTGGAATCCCTTGCATATTATCCATCAAGAACATACATCTGGTAATCAATATTGCAACAAAATTAATCAAAGTGGAAAGGATGAGTTGAATTTTATTTCTTCAAGATCCATATTATGATACAACATGCATCTAATATATTTGCAAAATCATGATATTAGCTTCTAAGGTGCAAAAAAAAAAGTGTGAAAAATAATTTCAATTGAAAACCTAGGAAATTCCAAGGAAACATAAAGACATATTTTTGGTTTGTTGTTGTAGACCTTCTAACCACACTCCCCCCAAGAGAGGTGGTGATCAAATCTGCAACTACAATTTTTGCATTCTAATTCCTACTTAAACAAGGGAATAAGCACAAAAAATTGAACAAGAACAAAGGAAAAATACATGTGAGGGATTGAAGCCTCTGGGTTGGGCCTTAACCCAAGGGTTTCAACCATCCTAAAATAACTTAGATGTAGACCAATAAAGGACCTTTCATTAACAAAAAATAGAGCGCAAATACATAATCTCAAAATGGAAATAACAATCTCAATTACATGGCCTTCAATAACTCTTCCTAGCTCCAATATTTTGAATCCCAATGAACCCTTGGGCTTGTTTATTTATACAAAAAGTGACTGAGGGGAAACTCCCTTGAGAGGAGGAATACTTCCCTCCAAATTCTCTAAATTGGCGGATCTAGTTCCCTTAGATCTCCACATGCACTTGAATTAATTGACTGCTAGTGGAATTCGAGCTTTTGGTGAGGAATCTTGGGACTAAAGTCGAGTAAGAGAGTTAATGTAGTGGACAAGCCTCCTATATTCTCTTTAGATGCCTCCAATGTGCCCCTGCATAGTAAATGTATCAAAAAATTCTTCTTTTTCCTACATATTAACTACATTAGGCCATGAAATATGACATGCACCCTTTAATATTCCCACTAAGCACATTATGGCTATGAAATGTAAATTAATGTGATAAAAAGAGAGTTTAAGGGATGGAGGATAGCACACTGGGCATCAAAATATACCTATTGATGGGACCCATCATCACCCCCCTATTGAAAATTTTTTCCACTGTCTAAGAAACTCAATCCCTGATGTGAAATTCATTCGTGACCTTGGTGGCGTCTCTAACATCGCAAGGCATATCAAATGGTGTTCCTTGCTGTGGATAGAACCCTACATTTGCTTCTATCTCTACCCACTCCCTTTTTTCTTCTACCTAGTCTCTTCTCTCCTGTAGGCCCAACAATAAGGATGACTAAGTTTGAGCCCTATCCAATTTATATTTAACAATTGAATGTTCCTTTTATAAAGTGGGTTCTCTCTAGGGCATTCCTTAGTCTTTTAGGAGAGTGATATTCTCTGATTTGGAAACTGTGCAGAAAATCATTCCATCCCCTTTGGAAGGCCTACAAACTCTCAGTCTTGAACAACCTAAGGGTGTCCTCAAAATGGAGGATAACTTGTTCTTGTGTTGCCACGTACCAAAGGGCTAATTGGGGATTAGTGGAGATGATGTTGTGGCTACTAATGACAACCTTGGGGCTCACTAACTCTACTCTAATGTACAAGGGCTCACTTTCCTCTTTGGTCATCACCCTCTACACTTCCTCAACCCTTGTTTTTTCATGGGTCAACCAAGAGGCTAGTACCATTAGCTGCATGTGCCCCGATCTTGAGTTGGGATAACAAAAGTTCATGTTTGTGAGGACCATATTATGCATATAGAACTCAACCATTTTGGTTCTATCCTTAGTACTTACCTTTTGACAAAAATCAATGAACTTCATGTAATCTTGGAATGGTAGAGATCCATATTGTGCTAATGCTTTTAACTAGAATTACAACCATTGTTCCTTGAGGAAGATAACATGAGGCTTGGATGGATTCCTACATTGTATGGTTTCCATGGAAAAACTTTCCATGGTTGAAAGTTGTAGCTCCTTCTCCTTCATCTTCTCCCTTCGCCTCTTATTTTCTGATCGCATCAGCTCCTTTAGCTGCTCCTTCATGACTGACTCCCTTAGCTATTGTGGGATAAACTCCCCTAGGGTCTTGGGTGAATACCCTAGCAGACTAGAGGTTATCTATGCAAAGAAACACACATTCCATACAGTCATAATGCTACTATAAGCAAACTCTACAATAGGGGGCGTAACTGAGGTCCTACGTTTGAGAAGAGCCTTCCAGGGTCCAAACCCTTCTTGGAGTTCCTTTCGCTCCTTTGACCTGCAAAACAATCAATTCAAGGAAGTACAACAGTATATGGACTAAACATCATAAAGAAACCATCTTCATATTATAAGGAAAGGTAGTTAGTTATACAATTAAACAACCGTTCACATATGAATCATAATATGAATATCATAACATGAAGAAGATCTATATCAAGAACAAAGACATGTGTTTCTTTTATTATAGACAAATAAAGTACGGAAAAGGAATAATTTCACCTGATTCGTCCTTTTGCAGGCTCTAAGCAGAACCATCTCTCGGATTCGTCTAGTCTCAAGCCTTTAAAAAACTCCTTCCATGACCTACTCCATGATATCTCAAGTAGTATGAAATCATCAACACACAAAAGGAAACAAGGGTTTCCTATAGAATGGGGGAAGTGCAGGAGGCACAAGGATCTTCCGACCTGGTCAGGGAAATCTCAGCATAGTAATCTTTCTCTCTCTTCTCTCCTCTCTTTGGCCTTCCCATAGAAGCCTTTTTATACTTCTCCCAAAGTAATGTTTTAGTTGGGAATTCGTTGGGAACATTTGGGCCATGAGAACTAACAGGTAATCAACAGGTAAAACCAGTGATCTCCGCCCGAAATTAAGGAGATTTATTTTTTTTAAGTGTTTTTAAACATATATGCGGGTTGGGTATACACAGACCGACGTATACATGTGTTCAGCTCAGGGCAATGTCGAGTATATGGAATAAAACATTGTTTTTTAAATTTGGGACCAGGTCTAGAAGGAGGGGTTTCCCTAGGCCATGAGTGTAGCATCACAAACCTCAAGAGTGAGATTTGGAGCTATAACAGATGCCCCCTAATATATGAGGTCAAAAGGGGTACATGATGGCTGAAATGTATTAAGCAAGTTCATGGAAAGGAAATTTGTCGAAAACTGAGAAGGACTGCACCAGAATTCAGCCTGCCAAGCCACAAAAGGAGATCAGAAAGAAACACTATTTGAGGCGAGCATACCCATGCTCAGGGAAAATACAACATGTCCGCATATCAAGTACAAGAGGATCCACCAAGTAACAAGTATAAATGACTGGAAAATACATAATGGATCATCTGATCATGATTGAACAAGTACATATTTGAATGTCACATATAAGAATATCAATGATGCTGAAGGATAAAGCGGATCACTGATATCAAAGAATGATCTCAAAAAGTACCCACTGAACATGATGGAATAAGATGGTACTACACTGCAAACTCAGGTGCCAGCATATAAAATGTCGCCATGAATGACTGCAACATATAAAGTGAAGTGGTATCTACTAGCAGCAACAAGAGCAACTCTCAAGTGAACCAATGAATGCTGATACAACTTGAGGTCTTCACTGACCATCGTGGTACATTTCTACAGCATGGCAATAAATGATCTGAAGTCGACCATGTGAGAAATCGTTTGATTACTGGTCATTGATGTATACCGTTAACAAACGCGAGACTACTCACCGATAATGATAATGAGTGTCAAGGTACCTAGTACAATCCAACAAGTGTGAACAGATGAACTAGAGTCGAACACCTGTAAGAATCTATCGATCAGGAGACAATGATGGTTTCCCACTGTTGATAGTGAAGGATTTGCCACTAATGACTGCAAACCCCAAGGTATTGCCAAATGAACTCTATATCTTTGCCCCAGAGCAATGAGTCGAAGTTGATAGGGAAAGATCTGCTACAAGGAAGGCATTAAGGCATCCTCCATCAATCTAGCACGAGTGTAACCCGTAGGCCAATAATGTGGAAGGAATCGGACGAAAAAGATGTAGTAACCCAATCGAAGTACGTTTCCGGCGTACACAAGATGTGGCTAGCGCACGACATAAACCCTTTGAACCAACCAATAATGAAAGCTGACACAGAGGCAAGGTATCCACCAATAGGGTCAAATGGAAACCAAAGTACTGCAAGAATCCCAATGTGTGATAATGTAAGCTGATGTTGAACACAAGGGAAACCACTCAGTCAAAGACCCATGATACTGATCGATGCTGAGCACAAGGTGACCTATCAATAATGAAAATAGGGCCAGGGTGCAGCTCTAGGCCTGTCCTCAGAGCAAGATGTCGTCGTCGATAAGGACAAGACCTGCCAGCAAGAAGTCCATGGAGACCTTCTCAAAACGACACGAGTAAAGGACCAATATAACTGATGTGATGATAGACATAACACTGACAACTAGGGATTGCCAACTGAAAAATAAGTCAAGAGACACCGCAGAGAGGCCGACTCAGGCTAACTTCCCTTGAACAAAAGCATGACTCAATGTGACTATGTGGCAGCATATGCTGACTCTGTATAAGCTCATTGCACAGGAGGCACAAACGAACCCTCCATATGATTGGAAGAGATAACCAATCGGGGGAGAACTGACTCAATAACAAGGTTAAGGCATACCTAAGTCAAACTAAATCCCACCCAATTGGAGGAGACTTTGTTCCGAGTGCTTTGTTCAAGGGCGACATGACTAACTCTAGCTGCCAACAATAAATGGAAATATTGTCCCGTTCCCGCTCTTTTTTGGAATATATAATTTTTTTTGGTCTTTTTCTTTAAAGCTGGAAAAATAATAAAAGAATGCTATAGTACAGTGGAAAGAATGAGTGTCAGCGAAGCAGATGATCTAGTTCCTGGGATTGGAACATTCCTATGCTCGATGTAGGGAGGAGAAAAATGGCCAGAGACACTCAAAGGTGTGTTCCTTCCACGGGTCAAGGTGTGTCAAGCTGCATAGGTCAAAGGTATGCAAGTTTGATTTTACAGTCGGCATGGTCAAAAGTTGGCTTAAACACGAGTCCATGTGAAGCCGGCTTAAGGCCAAAAGGTGCAGATAGTCAAAATGCAATGCAGTAGTACAACTCAACACAAAGGAGCCTCTAGGGTATAAGGCCAGGATGGAACGAAGAAGCAAAGAGGAATGAGTCTTCATCGTATAAGTCATGGCTGGACTACAGAGGACTCCCGAGCCTACTCAAATCGGAGCAACATGGGAAACAAATGTCAGTGAGGTGCTAACTAGGATGCCCATGTAAAGGATGGCTCTACCATCGTGTCATGATTTAAAGAATCGACAAGTGAATATGGTTTGCGAACCATAACACGATGGGATCGACCCTATGGAAAGTGTATCGACAGATGGCGGCTGGTATGCATAATGCAATGGAAAAAATGGCTTCCCTAATCTATATGCCAGTGAGAAAACGATAACTGCCATGATGGTTCAGCAGTCATGGAACGGTCTCGAAACTGTCGAAAATGTCCAAAAATGTCCTAAAAATCAAACCATTCTCGACATTCCAAGCTCCCAAGTTAAAAGTTACATGAGACCAACAAAATCAAGTTTTGAAAAAAAATTGACATTTTCAAAGCTTATAAAAAGGTTTTTGGACTCACCATTTTCACCATTTGAGTTTGAGGAGCAAAGGACTTGGAGCAAAAGGAGCTATCTTCCCATACACCAAATTCAATCGTTTCAAATTCTTCCAAAGTCTCCAGTAATTCTCATTCTTATCTTGTTATTGATTTGACTAGTTTAGAAGTTTGATTAATGTTTTCCCATTAAGTTTTTTTTTTTTTTCAAATATAATAATGAACTTTGAAAATGTTTTTGATAGGATTCAAATGACTAATATAATGATCATGTTCCAGATATTGGGCCTGTATGACTAGATGAGTTCCCACAGCACAAACGTCTCGGCCAAGGGGCCGAAGAGGCGGTTGTAGCCACAGAGCAAACTCTACACATAGTTCAGCAACATTTGGTGAGGTTGACCCACCGAGTGCCGATGGCGGTAGTAGAGGACCTTCCTATAGAGATGCAGCGTCATGTGGTTGGCATACCACATGATTGGGTCCACACTTTTAGGTGTGTAGCCAATGCAGTAGTTGCCTACTTAGCCGCACATCCTGAGCCGGGGAATTAGACATAGTGGACATGATTATGGGCATTTGAGTCCCAATTTTGTATATTTTTTGGACAGACTTATGTACACTTGAGACGCTTTATGATATATATATATATACAGTTTGACTTTTTGATGCTTAATTTATTGTGATGAATGATTGATGTGCCAGTCTAATGCTTGATTAGCGATAGAATCAGCTAACCAATTATGAGACCTTGGAATATGCAAATAATTAATATAAATAAATGATCTTTGCAACAACCTCACCCTTAAATACTGGCGATATAAACATGGATCCCTTACCCGATAAATGTTATTTAATTGTGACACTATCAATTGTGAATCAAGATAAACTACCAACGAGTCGATTTCTTGAGAAATTGCCTCAGATAGCAAATTAATGATGGCAATATACTCAGCCATATTGTTTGAAGCGGGATCGATGCATACTCCCCTTGATACCATCAATTGACCAGTTGGATAATACAGTACCCAAGCTGCAGAAGTGAGATTCCGGGTGTGCCAACTAGCACCATCGGCGAATCCAAAATAGACCAAGTCATCCATCAACACCTGCCAAATCAGACCAAAAAGTGTTGATATCACAAACTCTCGACAAAATATGTACAAATATACATAATGTACAAAGAAGCCATTGCTTAGCTACTACTTAAGCAAAGTACTTCTTAAGGTAGAGCCCGCTTCGGGGTTCCGCCAATTTGTTTCCTTCGAAATCGATTAACTCATACGACCCTTTTGTTAAAACTCGTTTAATTATAAAGGGATCGTACCACATAGGTTTGAATTTGCCTGCCCCCAAGGTGTCCTTATCTTGGTCGTAGACCAAGATGAGGTCACCTTCAGAAAAGACACGAGGACGGACAACTTTATCATACTGGGTTTTAACCCTTTTCTTATGAGCCTCATTTACTGTCGCTGCATCTCGACGCTGCTCATCGAGATGTTCCAAGTGAAGGAGGTGCTCTTCGAGATGAAAGGTCTCTGGAAGGAGCTCAATAGATAACTTAAGAGATGGAATTTCACATTCGATAGGAAAGATAGATTCCAACCCATAAACTAACTGAAAAGGTGTAAAACATGTAGCAGTCTTGACGGAGGTTCGGTATGCGCATAGAGCCGGATACAACATAATATGCTAATTGGATTTATTTTTATCAATTGTCCTTTGTAGGATCGTCTTAAGAGTTTTGTTTACTGTCTCGAATTTTCCATTGGCCTAAGGATAATAAGGAGACGAATGTTCCTGCCAGAAACCTAGTTTGAGAGCCAATTCGGACATTAGTTGATTCTGGAAATGATTGCCATGGTCAGTTACAATCTCTCTTGGGATATAGAACCTTGATATAATCTGATTAAAAAGGAACAATGCCGCTGTTTCACTATCATTTTTATAAGTGGGCATGGCCTCGGCCCACTTTGTGAAGTAGTCTACGGCCACGATAATATACTTGTGATTTGCTGCTGAAGGTGGATGGCAAGTCGTAAAATCAATACCCCACTTAGTAAAGGGACTGACAGTGACAACAGGAAAGAGAGGAGCTGGATATGCGTGCATCTTTCGAGTATAAACTTGGCACGGGTGATAGCGTTTGACCGCTTCAACACAATCTTTGAAGAGCGAAGGCCAAAAATAGCCGACACGCAAGATACGTTGAGCTGTAGCAAGCCCTAATAGATAACCACCACAAGCTTCGCTGTGGCAATCATTTAGCACTGACTTTGCCTCCTCTAAGGTTAAACAGTGCCAAAGGATTGAATCAACCCCCCGACGATATAATGTATCACCAATGATAACGTAATTTTTAGCGAGGTGATGTAATTTACGATGTTCATCCTTAGAGAAAGTAGAGGGAAACTTCGTAGTCTGGAGATAAACAATGATATCTCCATACCAAGGGTTGAGTGAAGAGATGAGGAATAAGTGTTCGTTGGGAAAACTTTCCTCGTAAACAGTATCCTCTCCATAAGGCAGCTCGGAAATTAGCTCGAAAAAAACCATAGATTTCTTGGACTTGGCGGACAAGAACTCGAGATCGAATTCTTGTAGAATGACAATCCATCAATTATATTTGCCCCCAATCACTCGCCTAATAAGGACAAACTGAAACGGGTTGACCGCTGCCAAGACAAAAGTTTTACGTAGCAGAATATAATGATGGAGCCACTGGACAGCGTGGACAGCTGCCAAGGCCAACTTCTCAACCAGATAATAGCGAAGTTCAGGACCTATCAAGCCTCGGATCAAGTAATAAATCACATGCTATGTGAGAGCATCATCTTCCTGAATGAGAACCATACCAATGGTTGATTCTGCTGCAGCGAGATATAAACGGAAGTCCTCACCATAATCCGGTGGACTCAAAAGCAGGGCAGAGACTAATGCCTTTTTCAAAGCATCAAACGACTGCTGCGCAAAGTCATCCCACACAAATGGAACCCCTTTGCAGAGCAAACGCATAAACCCTTTGGTGATCTCGGCATAGTTCGCTATAAGCCGTCTTAAGAAATTAGCCTTCCCTTGAAGACTTTGAAGTTGATGAATGGAGGATGGGGGAGGCAACTGGACTATCGCCTCTACCTTGAAGGGATCAACACTAATCCCTTCATTTAACATAATGAACCCTAACAACCGACCGGATGTAACTGCGAAAATGCACTTGTTGGGATTCAACCGAATTTTATAAAAATGACATCGCTCAAAAACCATTCGAAGGTGACTGGGATGATCAGTTCTTTTTCGAGAACGAGCATCGAGATCATCCAAGTATGCTTCGATGATATGTTTGATGTCGTGGAAAGCATATGACATGGCCTGCTGGAAAGTGGCTCCAACATTTTTGAGACCAAATGACATCTTTCTATATGTAAAGTTACCCTAGGGAAATATAAAAGCCGTCTTATGTTGATCTTCAGGACGAATGGAAATTTGATTATAACCAGAAAAATCGTCCATGAAGGAAAAAATCTCATTACCCGCACACTTGTCAATAATCTGATCAACGAATGGCATGGGGTAATTATCTTTCGGACAAGCTTTGTTTAAGTCCCTAAAGTCGATGCATACTCGGATTGTTCCCTGCTTTTTATCTATAGGGACTGGATTAGAAACCCAATCAGTAAGAGGAACAGGGTATATAAAACCCGCCTTGAGCAGCTTCTCTACTTCAGCATTAATGGATGCCGCTTTCCTAGGATTAACCGGTCGAAGTCTTTGATGAACCGGCTTAGCATTTTCATACATCTTGATCTCATGCTGAACTATAGAAGGACCAATTCCAGGCATTTCCTCATAAGACCAAGAAAATACATCTCGAAATTCCTTGAAAAGGTCGGTGTAAATTTGCACTTCTTCAGGGGAACATTCAATTCCGATGAAGAGATTCTCAATCACATTAGGGTCCCTAGAGATGTTTATAGATATAGTTTCTGAGATCACCGACATATTACCTTCGGCACGAAAGTGTGCTGGAGCCAAGGGATTCGATATCTTACAAACATCACTAGTGAATAGCTTGGAGAACCTAGCTTCCACTTCCTGCAATGGAGGAAGGAAATATGAACAATGGTGTAAGATTTCCCAAGGTCGATCTACACCCATCATCACTTCAAGGATGGCTTCTTCAGAAGGTAAAACCGTATCTAAGCAGTCCGAGGTGGAGGTGGAATCAAAGGCCCAAGCCGGGGCCACATAACCCTCCAACTCCTCTTCGGAAGAAGGAGCAAAGCAGTCGTCTGCAGAGTTAACGATAGACTGGTATCTAAGCTCAGTCGCAGACATAGGGGATGTCGTTCCATTTACTTGTCCTTCAGCTAATGTGGTCATAGGTGAAGGCAAGGTCCAAGGGTCTAAAAAATAATGAGTTTAGAAGAACCCTTATTGAAGAGACTCCTTGGATGATGAAACGACATTGATTGAGCGATGGGAGAGGGAAACTCAAAGGTACCCATCAATGAGGAATACATCCCAACTCCTAGATTCTCCGTAGGCGGGCGAGGGTTATCCACTAAGGGGACAGTAGAGTCAGAAGTTGCTTAAGGATCAACTGGACGATAATCCAATTGATCAACCTTAATGATTTTCCCTTCATGAGGAAAGCAGATGACATGAAATAGAGTCGAAATGATGGCATCCATCTCATATACCCAATTCCTTCCTAAGAGGAGATTATAGTCTAGGTTAGCATCTATGACCTCTACTTCAACATTGACGACCTTTCCTCCAACACATATAGGAAAGGCCGGGATAATCCCATGTGGCTTATGAGAATGCCCATCAAACACAGTCAGAAGGGTAGGTGAAGGAACACCTGAAGGAGATCCAATGGCCTTCCAGCAAGACATCGACATGATGCACGTGGAAGCTCCTTCATCAATAACAGTGTGAAAAATATTAATCTTTTGGTATGTAGATGTTAGGCCCCTATACTACTAGTGTAACCCTTATTGTTATAAGTACAACCCACTTATTATATTGATGTACCCACATAGTGCCCATATTGTTACTATTGTAACCCATATAAGCCCACTAATGTTACTATTGTGGCTTCATATTATTATTGTTAGGTCGGCTGGGTTATATTGTGACTCCTTAGACTCCTATATATAGAAAGGAGGTTTTGTCATTTGAATCATCCAAGAATTGTTCATTTATGTAATGTAAAGGAGGTTGCCCCCTTGAAGAGGCTGAATTCTAAGTCGTTGATCTATCTTTTCCATCTTTTCTTGAGCTAGTTTCATAACATTTGGTATCAGAGCTTTGGATTCTAGGGTTTCGCTGCTCCAAACAGGTCATCGTGGCATTTTCGCTATAACTTTGTTTTGTGACGTTTCAGAAGTCGAAAAAAAACCCATTTGAGAAGAATTGGCACTGAACTTTGGGTCCCAATTTCAGAGCGTTTCGTGGGATATCTTCGGAGATATGATTTGAGGAAGTTGGCCTTTTTGTAGACTCCTGAATTACACTCAAAACAGGTGACCTGGGGAAAATCGTCATAACTTTCTTTCTGAGCAACGGATTGAAATTTCGTAAGAAGGTGAAGAAAGAGGACGGACTTTAGTTTGCATTTATATATTTTGTAGAGTCAAAGGTTGAAACAGTGACACGTGGCACTTCATACAAGTTCGCTCTACTGAACTAGTCTATAATCAGGTCACTGCGGGAGATTGTGCATAACTATTTCTTGGAGAATCCAATTTGGGTCAGACTGGTGGCATTGGAAAGAGGACACAGAGGGATACTACAGGTCACAAATTAAGAAATAGATGATTGAAAAGTACAAAGATACATCAGAGGCAATATCGAGCTCCTACAAAGTGAAAAAAGGTGTGTAGATTTTCTAAATTTTTTTCTTAAACTAGGTTGAAAATTTATTTGAAGGAATTCAAAGGGCATATTAGAGCATTATTATCGGTAACTGATGCCACGAGGAAAGAAAATGCAAACACCTAGTAAGGAACCTTAAAGCTCTAGCATGTCTCATGAAGAAGAGGAAGAAATGCTACATGATATATCAAAATTACAAGACCAAGTGCAAAAAATGTCAGCCTCACAAAAGCTAGCAGAAGCTAAGATAAATGGCATGGAATCTAAGATAAAGGGCATGGAATCTAAGATGGATGATTGGAAGACAAATTTGAAGATAGACATGAACGATTTGAAGACAAATTTGAAGACAGATTTGAAGACAGACATGGACGAATTGAAGATAAATATGAATAAGTTGCTACAAGAAATGGTCACTAAGGGTAAAAGGGTAGTAAAGGAAACTCATGATGAGAACAAAAGAAATGTTAATCATGATTCCATAGACTCTAATGTGGGATCGAAGACCCATCATATTCCAAAAATCGATATGAGGAAGTTTGATGGCAAGGATCCCGCAAC
>APFE030044115.1:55948-80101 GCA_000404065.3 Pinus taeda | reverse complement strand
CACCTAATCCAAGGCCCTAAAATATCCTAAAACTTGTTGATGTATCTAACTCGACAAATATAAAGTTCTAGTATATTCTAAATTAGCGCTTGATTTTAATGGGCTGTTATTTAAGACAAGGGATGCACGGAAGTGAAACTAGTGGTGTTTTGACGCAAAAGAAATTAATAAAAACCACACTACATGCAAATGTACTTGTTTTCATTTTTTGATGAAAAGAAATTTCTATAGGGTTTAGAGGAACTTCAAATAAAGCTACAACTTTTTCTTTTATTTTCTTCAAACTTCACACTCACAAAAGCTAACAAAACTATAAATTTCTAGAAAGATGTACAAACTCATCCTAATGCAACAAGTACATGTCGATACAAAATTCAAAACTACTCTTAAATCAAAAGATTAAAGTTGCTTGTTTATCGATTTTAGATTTTCCACTTAAATGTTTAGATGGAATATAAGTTTTTGTTGCTTATTTCAGCTAAGCACTAAAAGCAAGATGAAGACAGACAAATAGGCACTTTCACTCAACAAAAAGGAAAACTCAATCAAAACAAAGTTTCAAGAAGTTTCCTTCAAAATCAACTCAAAAACAACTTTTCAAAAACGCTCTAACAAGACTGAAACTTGATGACTGGAAAAAAAAGAAGCAATGAAGCACTTTGCGAGTTTGCGACACAAAACAAGTGGGAACTCAACAAAAGGGTGCTTTGAATTGCACTTAACAATCAACAAGTAGTGAGGCAAGTTTGGCAATGGAAACGAAAATATTGAAAAGACAACTTTCAAGAAAGCGTGAACAAACGACTTTCAGAAAGAAAGAAAAGGAGATGGTCATAAAACTAGTTCAAACATGCAAACCAAAAAGTCATTAAAAAAAACTCAACACGTAGATCGAAATCAATATTTCTGCCCTGAATACACAGAGCAGCCAAGATTCCTTGTGAGAAACCTTGTGTGCTTAAGCAAAACTAAATGGCATTTGCAAGAAAAACGAACAAGACCAACCTTTTCATAGTTAGAGAGAATTTGAAACAAAACGCTTGCTGTAAAACTAAAGACTGTGACAGAACAATGATTGTTCCAAACTGAATCAGATCAGCATACTATCTTCCAGAAAGAAACAAATTTTAAAAATCTTGAAAATTAAACATATACGTGATTGTGTTTGCACATAGGTGCGTGTATATGCGACACGGCTTAAGGAAACATGCATATACGCATGTTCGCTTAAGGAAAGATGTGTATATATGCCTCTGTAAATATAGAAAAAAGCATATACAAAAGCTTCCAAGAAAAACAAAAAAAAGTTTGTAAAAAACTGATCAAAACTCACAATTCAGGCACTGACTACACAGTAACAGAAGATAAACAAACAGCTGACCCCTGATTGGCTTGAATACACCCAAACTAGGAACAACAATAGTGTTGTCCCCAGTGGAGTCGCCAATTATGTTGTGGGATAAACTCCCCTAGGGTCTTGGGTGAATACCCTAGCAGACTGGAGGTTATCTATGCAAAGAAACACACATTCCATACAATCATAACGCTACTATAAGCAAACTCTATGATAGGGGGCGTACCTGAGGTCCTACGTTTGAGAAGAGCCTTCCAGGGTCCAAACCCTTCTTGGAGTTCCTTTTGCTCCTTTGAACTGCAAAACAATCAATTCAAGGGAGTACAACAGTATATGGACTAAACATCATAAAGAAACCGTCTTCATATTATAAGGAAAGGTAGTTAGTTATACAATTAAACAACCATTCACATATGAATCATAATATGAATATCATAACATGAAGAAGATCTATATTAGGAACAAAGACATGTGTTTCTTTTATTATAGACAAATAAAGTACAAAAAGGAATAATTTCACCTGATTCATCCTTTCGCAGGCTCCAAGTGGAACTGTCTCCCGGATTCGTCTAGTCTCAAGCCTTTAACAAACTCCTTCCATGACTTACTCCATGATATCTCAAGTATTATGAAATCATCAACACACACAAGGAAACAAGGGTTTCCTGTAGAATAGGGGAAGTGCAGGAGGCACAAGGATCTTCAGACCTGGTCAGGGAAATCTCAGCATAGTAATCTTTCTCTCTCTTCTCTCCTCCCTTTGGCCTTCCCATAGAAGCCTTTTTATACTTTTGCCAAAGTATTTTTTTAGTTGGGAATTCATTGGGAATAGTTGGACCATGGGCACTAACAGGTAATCAACAAGTAAAACCCGTGATCTCTGCCTGAAATTAAGGAGATTTATTTTTTTTAAAGTTTTTTTAAACATATACGTGGGTTGGGTATACACAGACCCACGTATACACGCATTTATCTCAGGGAAATGTCGCGTATATGGAATAAAACACTATTTTTTAAATTTGGGACCAGGTCTGGAAGGAGTGGTTGCCCTAGGCCATGAGTGCAGCATCACAAACCTCAAGAGTGAGATTTGGAGCTATATCATTAGCCTTAAGTCATTCGATTCCTTGCTCATTAGTTTCAATTTTTCCTCCATGAATCCCACATTCTTTACGTTCTTGGGTTTTGCAATTTGCATCCATATATGAGTTTTTCATCTTCCCTTTCTAGCTCAAAGAAGGGTGGAATTGCAAATTTGGTGGGTATAATTCTCCCTCCCTTAAAAAAATTGTAGTAGGATCTAAGGTCAAGTTGTGGTTTAGGATCCTGAAGCTCCTGGAGACTTTCTTCTTCCCCTTGTGATGTTTCTTCCCTTTCATCTAGAACTCCATGTTTATCTTGTAGGAGATATGTTCCTTCCTGTAGGAGCCTCGTCTCTTCCTGTAGAATCTATATTTTTTCCTGTAGCTCCTTTGTTTCTTTTGTAACTCCTCTTATTTCTCTTGTAGCTCCTTTTCCTTCTCTTGTATCAGGGTAACTTATTCTTTGAGATTCTTAGATGTGACTGCTCTAGTGGTGGGCCTCCCTGTGGGTGGAAAAGGTTGTTTACCCTTTCCTTTAGAGGACGTGACCTCCTCAGTTTTCCCTTCACTAGGTCCCAGTTTTCCTTCTTGGTTGGTTGACTCATCAATTTTGATTGGGATAGTTGAAGGAGGTTGAGGTTTCACTTTCTTGATCCTGGTTCTCTTTCTCATCTTAAAGTACAGGGGGCCTTGCTTGGGTTTCCTTCTCTTGGGCTTGATAGGTGTGTTAATTGTGGCCAAGGTAGCAGCCACATCTTGTTATGTGTTCTCTTGTGAGAGGCTTATTTGTTTCCCTTGTTTTCCCATATTTTTAGATCTAGATGGATCCTTATGGATCTCTTATTCTACTTTTTGTTCTCCTCCTTCTTCTTCCTCTATCTTTTCTCCTCCTTTTTTCTCTTCTTCCTCCTCTTCCCCTTCTTTTCTACCACCAACACTAGATTTTGGTGTCTCTTCTTGCTGTGTTGAGGTAAGGGATTTTGTCTCAATGAAGGCCTCTCCTATCTATGTCCACAAAGTCAACCCACAACACAGGGCTTCTAATATTGCTTTAGGCATCTACCACAGTGAGTCCGATGTGGCCATGATGAGCGATGTACTAGTGCTTTCCTTCCTTAACCCTCTGGCTCATTTCAATTATGGATTGGAGGAGGAAATGTGGAACATTAAGCCTTCCTGGAATGGGTAATTCTTCTTGGAACCTCAACTCATAGAGAAACCTGAATTGATAGGAATATATAATTGATTCGTAAGCTATCGTGGATATTCCACTAGATAGTTTGTTACAACATATATGATAATAATATATTAAAAATCTGAGATTCTACACTATTACATTTTTATTAAACTTTAAGATCTATAGATTTAACTGTAATTAGTGCATGCATTCAAATGTAAATTATGCAAAAAAGTAGAGAATGATAAACTAATATCACACACACACACACACACACACACACATAATACACAAAATATGCTCTCTGGGAAACCCTTTCAAGAGAAAACCCAACTGGAAGGTGAGGCTTCTTCACTCTCTTTCTCTATCTTGAAATATGGTTGTAGGTACAAAGAAGTAATACATGTGGCCCGTAGCCTTGTATAGAGCATAGATCCTTTCTATGTGCTCTAACTCTTATCTCTCCTAGTTATCTTTTCTTAGTGATGGAACAAAATTATCTATAAAGAATGGAATGCCTCTTCCTCCTAGTGGCCCAGTTATAACACAAACCGATATCCTACTAGTAGTTAACTTTGACTACATCAACTCTTAACTAGAGTTACAATATAGAATATTCTAGAGTATTTTACATCAAAATCACATGGATATCTCCTTTTCCATGAATAATGGGGGTTGACACGACATCATCCCGAACTATATGTGTGAAAACATGAAGGCCAAAGTCTGAGTGGCATAATTTTTGCATATGGACTCTAATTGACAAACTTTTTGTGCCGTTGGAAATATCTTTGTGTATAGAATAACATGAAATTGTGTGGCACGAAAGAGGCAAAGTTTTACCCCCAAAAAATGTCATTTGATGCCTGAAAACACTCCTAGAAGGATTGAGACCCCGTTTTGCGAAACTGGGTCCCGCCGGTAAAAACGGCCTCGTGAGGTGATTCCTCCACTTTTTCTGCACTAAATGAATTGAGAGGGATGAAAACCAATATAATGATCCAATTCAGATTTCACCTCCCCATTTTTGGAGGCTTTTGGTCCACACAAGTGTTTACTAAATGAGGTGAGGAATTTTTCCTCCACCTTTTATCTAGTGTACCATTTAGCATTTCCTGGAAGTTTTCCCTTCAAGCCAATCTGTCAAATATCATGCTGCCCTTATCTTGTAGTTCTAGACCTCTTCTACAAAACTATATCTTATTTCAACTTTTCTTGAGAATCTTGTGCGAAATCCTCCATAGAAGGTAGAACCTATTCCTTTTCCCAATATAGCATGGAAGGCTCATAGAGTTTGAAATTCTGTACATTCACAATTGAGTAATTGTGCATAGATGGTGGTAAATGAGTCGATAGGATTTATCACCCACCTTTTCTAGTATCTCAAAGGGAACATAACTGAGAGCCTTAATTTTCTTACCAGACCTCTGCAACCTCTCCTTATTCAACTGTAACCATACTCTATCTCCCACTTTGAACGATTTCTCTCTTCTTTGCTAATCATGCCTGACCTTATACTTCTCCTGCAACTTCTGCAATGTTTCTTTAACTTGTAGATGGATTTGCTTGATCTACTCCATAAATTTTTCAGTCCTCAAAGCATCTCCTGTAAGATCTTCCCTCAATCCTTGTTTCCCATATGTAATGTCCAATTGTGAAGGCAACAAATATCCAAAACAATTTTAAAAAGCAGAATCTCCTATAGAAGTGTGGATTGATCTATTGTAAGAATGTTGTATGTAAACTAGATTTTCATCCCAAGTATTTCGATGCTTCTAGTTTTATCCCTTAGACATTGCACCAAAGTCCCGTTGACAACTTCTATCTACCCATCCTACTATGGATGGGATGTGTAGATCTCTTCAACTTTGTGTCCATCTTCTCCCACAATGTGCACTGAGAAATCTTATATCCCTTTCTGAAACAATGCTCCTTGGTATCCCAAAATGAACCCAAACCTATCCAAAGAACAAGTTTGTTGCTTCTTTCCTGCTAATGGTCTTTTTATAGGACACTATAACGCACATATTTATGAACCTATCAACTACCATGAACAAGTACTCATGTCTCTTCTTGGTTATTGGTAAAACTCCCACAAATTCCATGGAAATGATTTCCCAAGGACAAGTAAATATAGTTAAGGGATGATATAGACCCTTTTTCCTATTTCTAGGCTTTTTGGTACAACAAAGCATGCATCCTCTTATGAACCTAACTACTTTCTCTTGCATCTTAAGACAATACACATACCTCTGTAGGTTAGCCACGGTCTTCCCTACACCAAAGTTCCCTGCAACCTTAG
The DNA here is from genome assembly GCA_000404065.3 of Pinus taeda. Taxonomy (NCBI): domain Eukaryota; kingdom Viridiplantae; phylum Streptophyta; class Pinopsida; order Pinales; family Pinaceae; genus Pinus; species Pinus taeda. The sequence goes on along the minus strand of APFE030044115.1, from coordinate 74,186 downwards.
ATCTGTGACCCTCTATGATCAAGTGCAATGGCTCACCTGTAGGAACACATAGCTTATACAACCTGTAGATTAACACATCCTAGAGATGGTAGTTGATGACACTATCACCATCGTGCATATGACTCTAACTCTGCAACTATTGATACACCTCCTTGAAGTCCTCATCCTATGAATATGCCTCTTTGTATGCATCATGGGTGAATGACTCGATGTGCATAAGAGTCCCCAAAACTATAATATTCAATGTGGGCCACCTTGAAATCATGTACACCAACTTTTTGGTGTTTCCCTTCTTATACTTGATCACCAAATGAAACTATTGTAAAAAAACCCATCCACATGTAATGCTTAGTCTATTGTAGCTTACTATGGGCCTGTAAGTACTGTAACAGTTGGTGATTTGTGTAGATTACTATCTCCTTTCCCATTAGATAGTGCTTCCACTTATTCATAACTTCCACCATGGAATAAAGCTCATTGTCATAGGTAGGGTAGTTAAGGACTTCCCCATGAAATACCTCAAAATGGTAGCATACAGACCTTCCTCCCTGCATCAAGACAACTCCCATAGCATACCCATTCGCATCTGTCTCCACTTCAAAGGGTCGCTACAAGTTTGGTAATGCCAGAATTGGTGCTTGACTAATATTCTTCTTTAGCTCTTTGAAATCCCTTTGATCACCTATTCCCCACTAGAAAATCTTCCCACTTGTTGTTATGGCATGGAACGATGTTGATACCACTGAAGCTGAGGCTATGAACTTCCTTACGAACCGTGCTACCCCAATGAAACTTCTGACCTCAGAAACATTAGTAGTTACTATCCATTTCATGTTGGCCTCTATCTTGGAAGGATCTATCTTTAGCTCCCCTCCATTGATAACATACCCCAAATACGCCATGGACTACTATGCAAACTTGCACTTCTTGATATTTTCTAGAAACTATTGCTTCTTTAATGTTTCCAACACTTGCATCAATTGTGACATATGCTCCTCACAAGTAACACTATATACCAGTATATCATCCAAATAGACAATAAAAAATGAATCTATAAAAGGGTGAAGTACATCATTCATTAATCTCATAAATGTTGGTGATTCATTACATAGGCTAAATGGCATGAATAACCACTCATATAAACCTTTCCTGGTTTTTAAGGTAGTCTTCCATGTATATTCTTGTTTGACTTGAACTTGATAATATCCAGACTTCAAGTCCAACTTAGTGTTGGGTCATGGAAAAGGTATGTTTTTCCTCCTGATTTACTTTATTAATCATATGGTTTTCATGAGTTTTCTCTTGTTGTGAACATGTTCTCGAAGAAAAGACCATGAAAAAAGAATAAAGAGAAGTGTAGAACAAGATACATAATTTTTGCATTAAAATCCTAAGTTTTCGATTATTTTTCTGCAAGATGATTGGATTGGACAACTATTGTTCCTTCGGATAAGACAACAACACCAAGAAAGGAATATTCCATTATTTCAGCTATGTGGGCCTCTAACGTGGAAGGATATATCTTTAGCTCTCCTCCACAAATCACATACCCCAGATACACCAAGGAATGCTACGCAAACTCACACTTCTTGAGATTTTCTAGTAGTTGGTGATTCTTCAATGTTTCCAACACCTACATCAAATGTGATACATGCTCCTCCCAAGTAACAGTATATACCAGTATATCATCCAAATAGACAATAACAAATGAATATATAAAATGGTGAAGTACATCATTCATTAATCTCAAAAATGTCAGTGGTCACACATTATATAGGTAAAATGGCATGAATAACCACTCATATAAACGTTGCTTGGTTTTTAATATAGTCTTCCATGTATCTTCTTCTTTGACTCGAACCTGATGCTAGCCGGACTTCAAGTCCAAATTGGTGTTGGGTCATGGAAAAGGTATGTTTTTCCTCCTCATTTACTTTATTAATCATATGGTTTTCATGAATTTTCTCTTGTCTTGAACATGTTCTCTAAGAAAATACCGTGAAAAATGAATAAAGAGCAGTGTTGAACAAGTTGCATACTTTTAGCATTAAAATCCTAAGTTTTCGCTTGTTTATCCGTAGGATGATTGGATTGGACAACTATTGTTCCTTTGGATAAGACAACAATGCTAAGAAAGGAAGATGCCATTATTTCAGCTGCACGGGCGAACCTAAAGACAGGAGGGAAAACTTGAAATTGATGTGGAAAACCCGATTATTCAATCGAGCAATCCTTAGGATCTTTCGATCCTCAGGATAGGCTCCGATTTGCTAGAATCTCATATAGAATATATAACGCTAGTAGACGAAAAAGAAATGTAACTTTTAATCATTCTTAATTTCCAGCAAGATTGTGAATGTAGATTCAATCTTAAAGGCCGTAATTATTTTGTAATGTATTTTTGACAGTCAATGAAGAACTTGGAGTTTTCACATTAAATCCGTGCATTGAGTTTCTATAGTGGTTCCTTCAAGAGGCTTTGGGACTAGTCGCTGGAAGATCTAGTGCTAATTTGTATTATTTTAATCTCTTTCATGTCAAGATTTACATTGTTGTTCCTTCTATAGGTTGAGATAGATTAAGTTTTACATCTCAGTTAATGTCGTTTTTATAATTCACAGTAAAGTAAGTCTTGTAATTGATTGTTGTTTTCTCTTCGCATAAGCTTTTTGCGATTACATCATTCATTATTTATAGCTTTAGATGATCCTTGTGATTAGTGCAATTTAAGAAGTTTCTTTCAATACATGTGGATTCGATTATTTAGTTTGATTTCCTTTGGTATTTATTATATTCAATTGAGATATTTGTCTCAAAATAGTTTGAAATTAATTTACCTTTCCAATCTTGAATCATAGAACAATTTCTATTTTGCATTTGAATTTCTAGAGTTAATGATATATTCCGAAATTGTTTATTTCTGTGATGATTAGTTAGGATTTAAGATTAATTACCTGCATCCCAACATCTGATTGTTATCTCACAAATAGTGCTAACAACCTTGAAATAGAAAGACAAATCCGAGGTTGACATATTAATGTAGGATTAAGATTGATTTAAAAATTCGTCTTAGTGCACCGACATTTTGGCGTCATTACCGAGGAGGTTGTCAGCATAGTAATTAAATTGTATCTCTAAAGAGAATTGGGTTTTGAAAACGGGAGCTAAGAACCTGTGTACAAAACAAGCAAAAAGATTGTTCCTAGTGCCCACTCTCAGTAGATACGCAAAGGTTGTGTAGTTATGAATGACTAGGAGAAGAAAGACACCAATAGATTAGAAATCAGTACCAAAAAACACAAAAGCCCAGGGATCCACGACCCTTGGGAGACTAAACTAATAGATGAAATAATTTAGAGAGATGAATCTCAGGCATCAGTAGGACCTCAAACAATATCTGGAAAGGGCTCTACTTTGGTCTCTCAAGCAAAAGAACCACCAACTATAGCTTACGCTGAGATCCATAGAAAAACTAAAGGATTTGAGTAGAGTTTTCAAAATATAAATAATCTACACTCTATTCCTTCACAAGAGGGAAATTCATGTAATTTAAAAGAAGGAAAGGGAGAAACTAGTTGAGCTACTAAAGGAGACCCATGACCATCTGAATTAGGATCTCTTAGGACCCTGGCTAAAAAAGAAGTACCTAATATCCTAGATCTAAGTAGTGCAGTAAATGCCCTTTGAATTTTGAATACTCCATCTGCCTAGATAACACCCCCTGACTAAGAAATCCTTGAATATTATTGCCACATCTTTGATCAAAAGGAAAATCAACCACCTTAAGGTCATACCTTGACTTTAGAATATCCTATCATAGATCCAGTAGACAATGCCCCGATGAAGGTCATTCCTTTACAAAATATCCCAACCTTTCACGGGATGACCTCAGAGGATCCAGATGCTTTTCTATTTGATGTTGATGTCCTATGTAGAGGATACGACTACATCACTGATCCTCATAAATTAAAGTTGTTCCCCTCTGCCTTAAAGGGAGCAACCTTGCGATGGTTTATGGGTTTAGGTGGAAGTACCATTAACTCTTGGGGTGAAATGAATAACACTTTTCTCACCAAGTACCAGGACTACTGTAGGACTAGGGATCTAAAGGTTGAGATCTTCAAAATTATTGTGAATGACAATGAAACTTTAGAAGAATATGTTGAATGGTTTCAGTATAATTTGTAGAGATCCCCTTATGCCACATTACCAAAAGAAGTATTGAAATCCGCTCTGATGAAGGGAATGAGAGAAGAATGGGTAGAAACTTTAAATCTAATAGGGAATGGTGAAATTTATCAAGAGGAATATGACAAAATTGTCCGATTGTGTATCAGGCATTCATGGGGAAGTACATCATCAAACCACGAGGGTGAGATTGCATGACTAGAGGTAGCATACCTCCCAGCGAACGCGTGATGAGACAAAGATCGACAACCTCTTTGACGATTTCAAGACATATATCCTCGACATGTTGACTACACAATTAAATGTCTGATAGGCCAGACAAAGACAATCATAGGTAGAGCAAATGCTAGCCATATTTTGTCCATGCTGCCCAAAGAAGCACAGTCAAAGAGAATGTCCTTTGGACATGATTTAGACGTGCTATGTATGCACCAAGGACCATGCAATGGATCAATGTCCATCACTTCTCGGACTAAAAGTAATGTTTAAAGAAGCCAAGGAAGGAACAAAGCCAACAGACTTAATGGCTCAACCTCGAAAATGATAAGAATGACCCTCAGGTATGCCACAAGACCCTTGTTTGTTCTTTCCTACGTAATATAATCAACAACAAAATCCTGGAATAGTGTGGCAAGGTGAACCATCCTTCTCTACTTGGCAATCCCAACCGTATTCCATGTCACCTTGGCCAAATCAACCCTTCCCAGGAGCTAGCTGTCCAAATTCACAATGCTTTGCCCCCTTCTAGAAAAATTTAGTTAGTAATCCTTACCCTTTACAGTGGACTACTTCCACCTCATAGAACCTGAGTTGGGCCCGAAATTGGTAGCGCCCTATGGGGATGACCAATCTACCCATGGAAACGAGTTCTCAACCTCAGCCCACATTTCTAGCTCCATTCTAGAACCCTCAGCCTTCAGTACGCCCCTAATTGACAGCTCCACCAAATCTGAATCTTAATAATAAACATGTTCAATATGTGAAGATTCTTGAGAATTCAAATAATGACACAACACTAGTAGAATGCAATGAGCTTCAGCTAAGTTTAAGGCACATTGTTACTACATAATAAAATAAAGAGATTGAAAAAGAAAAACAACCAACAATAAAAACCTTCTATTGTGATTACCATGGAAATAAAATAGGGAGAAGACATAGTCAAGCAACAAAATCCCAATAAAATTATAATTTCTTCTTCCCCATTCCCTGAGAGAATAGTAATAGCTAAACCTATTACCTATCCTGATTTTGATATCCTAAGGGAAATGAAAAATTTATGTATAAAGATTCCACTCCTCCAGGACATACTAGACATCCCGATTTATGCAAAGACAATTAATGAATTATATGGGAAGAAGCCTTGGAGAAAATTAAAAAATCCACCAACATTACATGTGGTAGGAACTTTACCTGATCTTCTTTTGGGTTAATAAGCACCAATTAAATATGAAGACCCAGGAAATCCTATAGTGACAGTTCAGATACAAGGTTGTACCTTTGTAAACCCACTAGTAGATCTTGGGGCAGTCGTTAATATTCTGACTATTTAAACCTACAAAGTTATGGGTATTACAACTTTAGAACCCACCTCAACCTTATTAGAACTTGCTGACAGATTAGTGGTTAGACTTGAAGGAACCTTATAGGATGTGATTGTCTTTGTCGACTCCTAGGAATATTCTGTGGACTTTCAAGTCATCAACTCAAGAAGTAGGCTAGATGGACATCCTTTGATATTGGGTTGACCTTGGTTAGAAACAACATATGTTTATATAGGATGTCATGCAGGAAGCATGACTATCACTCAAGAAAATGTTGTGTCTTGTTTTGTATCCCTAAGCTAAACCAAGTCTGGCTATTGTAAATATGTAGTTACACCCACCTACATACCCAAAAGAAAACATACGCTTTCCCCTCACACTGGAAGAAGCTCTTGAATTTAAGAATCAAATGAAAGATGACGTGATTAATAGCTTCATTAATAGACTAGTTTCCATGAATAATCTGACATGCCAAGTGTTAAAGGCCATCCTCGATAATGAAGCACAGGAAAATCCCTTGAGGGACACTAATGGTTACCATATACCCATGGCTGTTTTTTATAACAACAAACCAATTGAGATTGAACCAATTAAAATTCTTAAGATTAACAGTAACTTGGACAATCATCAAAATCAAAGATTTATTCAGGTTCTTTGGAAATATAAAAAAGATTTTTCCTAGGAATACTCAGATATGAAAGGTGTAGATCCTCAGCTATGTACCCATCATATTTACATCGAGAAGGATGCTCACACCATCTGGAATCATTAGAGGAGGTTGAATCTCAACCTCAGAGAAATTGTGAAAGAATAACTACAAAAGTTGATGGATGTAAATTTTATTTATTCTATCTTACCTAGTCAGTGGGTCTCCTTGTTGGTAGTCATTCCCAAGAAAAATGGGAAATGGTGAATTTTCATGGACTACATAGAAATGAACAAAGCCTCCCAGAAGGACCATTTATCTCTTCCTTTTATTGATCAAGTTCTCAATACCTTAGTAGGGAAACAATTTTTCTCCTTCCTTGATGGCTTCAACAACTATAATCAAATTCATATTGCCCTTGAAGACCAGATAGAACTACGTTTACCTACCCTTGGGTTACGTTTACATACATAGTTTTACCCTTTGGCTTGTGCAATGCCCTAACCACATTTCAGAGAGAAATATTTAGCATTCTTTCTGACCTAACTAATGTAGGACTTGAAATTTATATGGATGATTTTACACCTATGGAACTGACTTTGAGTAGGGTTTACGAAATCAAGAAAAGGTACTTGAACGATGCATTGCTACTAGGTTATGCTTAAGCCACGTATAGTGTCACATGATGATGAATGAAGGTGTGGTTCTAGGACACTACATCTTTACGACTGGAATACAGGTAGATCCAACAAAAATAGAGGTAATTCTTGCACTACCTACACCCCACACACAAACTGAGGTACTTAGCTTCATTGGATATGTATGGTATTACCACAAATTTATAGAAGAATTTTCAAAAATTGCTTCACCTTTATATATCTTAACAATTAATGTTGAATTTAATTGGTCTGAAAAATGTGATGTTGCCTTTGTAGAACTAAAGAAATTGATTTCAACTGCACCAATATTATGAGGACAAAACTGGGAGTTACCTTTCCATATCTCTACAAATGCATCAAACACAACTATAAGCGCCATTCTTAGAAAATAAGAGGATAGGAATCCCTACGCTATTTATTATATTAGAAAAAATCTTACCCCCGCTGAGTTAAATTATACAATAGCAGAAAAAGAATTTTTGGTTGTTATACATGCTATCAATAAGTTTAAACATTATACAATAGGCTATCCAATTTTCCTGTATACTGACCACTCTGCTATCAGGTACTTGGCCAACAAAGCAATCACTAATGGGTGAGTAACTCGATGGCCATTGTTAATACAGGAGTTCGATATTACCATAAAATATCGGTGAGGAAAAGAAAATCATGTTGTAGAATTCCTATCTAGAGTGCCTAAGATGAATGATCCGTTATTAGTAGATGATCAATTTCCAAATGAGCACCTATTTGTCGTAATGATCAAAGAACCTTGGTATGCAAATGTAGCAAATTATTTAGCAGTTGGGAAGCTACCACCACATCTGTCATCTAAGGAAAGGAAGCTAATTGTCCAACACATCACCTGATTTTGATGGATGGGTAGGTATCTTTTCCACACTGGGTCTGACCTACAGATTCAAAGGTGTATTTGAGAAGATGAGGTCTATGATATCCTGAAGGCCTATCATGACGAGCCTTGTGGAGGACATTTCATAGATTGTAGAATCGGGCATAAAATCATTCAGATGGGCTATTACTAGCCCACCATATTCAAAGATGCCAAGAAATACGTTTAAGCCTGTGATAGATGCTAGAGGATGGGTCATTCTAGCTAGGCCAATGAGATGCCATTGCAGCCTCAGTTGGTGATGGAACCTTTTGAAAGATGGGCACTTGAATTTGTTGGGTCCTTTAATCCACCATACAACCAAAAGGTCTATATACGGGTTGCCACAGTCTATGTGACTAAATGGGTAGAAATAGTAGCCTTGCCATGGGCCATAGAAGAAAAAATGATTAATTTTATTTTTGAAGTGTTCATATGATATGGCTTACCAAGAGAGGTAATAATTAATGAAGGATCGCAATTTACAGGACATAAAATTTCGGCCACTCTATGAAATCATCATGTCAAACATCGAGTTATCTCTATGTATCACCCAAAGGAAAATTGATAAGTAGAGAGCACCAATAAATTCCTAGAAGAAATCTTGACTAAAACAATTGTGAAAAACCGATGGAACTGGGTAGCTAAACTTCCAGATGCCTTGTGGGCATATCGTACAAAATGGCGTAATACTAATAGGTACTCCCCTTACCAACCTTTTTTTGGCAAAGAATAAATCTTCCCAATAGAGTTTGAGATAAAGACTCTTAGGATGGCTTGAGAGGTTGGACGAGATCTTATAGAAGCCCAAACACAATGACTTCACCAATTAAATGAACTAGATGAAGCACACTTGCTTGCCCTACAACGTACAACAATTATTCAAAAACAAAGGGCCAAGTGGCATGATAGGCTTATTAAAAAGAAATCATTGGAGAAAGGTGATTGGGCACTCCTCTATGAATCCATATTCCATGAATTCCCAGGGTAGCTACAAACAAGGTGGCTCAGTTGTTATGAGATTCAACAAGTGCATAATAATGGCAACATAACTTTAATCACCATCGATGGGTCTGGTGCTCCCTTTCTAGTGAATAGACATCGGTTCAAACTTTATCACCAACCATTCACAAAGGAGTAATTTTATCAGCAAGTAAGTAATGATCCTACTCTCCAAATCATAGTTGCAAGGGATGGTAACCTGACAGCTTCATTTCCATAAAAAAAAATTGTTTTCTTTCTATGTTGTAAATAATGTACATATTTTCCTTGAAAATGGCTTAGAAATTTTGTTCTTTCTTTTTTTTCTTATTTCTTATTTAGCATGTTGTAATTTCGATATAAATATTGTTCTATAATTGATCATTTTTCTCTCCTTGAAGCACAATTGTTGTTTCCTTCATCACAAGTTGTTGTTCCCTTCTCAAATAAACAATTTGTGTTCCCTTTGCGAAGGAACAATTGTTGTTCCCTTTTCAAAGAAACAATTGTTGTTCTCTTTTCGAAGGAAAAACTATTGTTCCCTTTTTGAAGCAGCTGTTGTTCCCTCTTCGACGAGATAATTGATGTTCCCTTTTTAAAAGAGCATCTGTTGTCCCCTCTTCAAATGAAACATTTGATGTCCCCTTTGTCAAAAGAACAATTGTTGATCCATCACAATGAATGGTTGTTGTTCCCATTAATATTATTCCATGTCAGTCATTATTTTTAGTTATAAGTTTGATCTAAATATTTAAATGAAGTAACCTTTAGATCATCATGATTTTTAGCCTTTTGGTGAATATTTTTAATATGACATGCTCTATCTATGAATATACCTACTTATGTTTGTTTTCCGGATACATTATAAATTGTTCATGAGCTATCCCCGCCATATTAGTTTTTTTTTATTACACATTCAACGGTTGTCTCCTTCACAAATATGATGAAGAAACTAACGCATATTTTTCTTGGAATTTTTTTACTTTTTAGACCATCACTAACTCTTAAGGAGTTGATGAGCCTCTGTAAACTTCTAAAAAAAAGGAGAAGGAAGAAACAAAAACAAGAATAGATTTCGAAATACATTAAGTTATTTTTTTCTCAAAAGGATGGGGGGTTTCATCATGAGCCAACATACCACGATCATAGGAAATTAACATAAGTGACATTCCCATTATGGCTACCACACCAAGGTAATGGCCTTGTGACACTAAAATGTCAAAGGACAGGAGGTCTCATCATGAGCCATCCTCTTCACTTTGTTATGATCCGGCCAGTGACATTGTTGCTATCTGATCATCATGCAAGAACAATGTCCTTTTTTAGGGAAATAATTTCTTTTAACTATAAGTTAATGATACTAGCTCATTTATGGGTTAAAAGGAAACCCTGTCGAGGCTATGGACACCTGTTGGCAGCAGTGGCTCTGCCTATGGTATTGAAGTATACTTTGAAGTTGCCAAACTATTACTATGTCCTTAATTTTTCTTTATTAAATAAAAAGGGAGAAACCACCTTTGGTTAGTGTTTATATCCTTAATAACTCGTATGGGTGTTATATTCACATTACGTGAACCATCTTAGCATTATCTAATCATTTGACATTAGCAGTAATAATTTTAAATAGTGCTTTGCCAGAATTTGATGCACATACTCCAAAAGGAAAAGGAAAGCCTATGTCCTGACATCCATTCTTATTAAACAAACATGGTCTAAGAAAATAATCCAATAGAGAAGCATTAATGTAGATATAGATGATGTGAGAACATCTCATGGATCCCCTGATAGCCAAGGAGTCTATTTTCCTCAAGATTATGAAGAATAAGCGGTTCGTGTCTTCGAAAATTTGGGAACCCTTTTTGAGGAGATAGGTCAATCTGAGAATCCACTAGAACAAGTCCATACTCCTATCCCTTCTACTTCTCCTCACATTTTTCACCACACAAAGGTATTAGGTTCTTCCGAAAATGACAAAGATACATAGGAATTAGAAGGACCAAATTTTTCTAGAGTTGAAACCGAGGAGCCATAAGTTGATTCAAGAGACATAATGTTACTTGAACGTGACCCTGACGATTTTGAAACTTTTGTTACTTTTGAAAATATTATTGCTGGTCCTTCTTCAACAATGAAGAAACCCATTGTAAGAACAAAGAAGAGAGATTATCATAAGTTGGAACTGATGAATAAGGAAAATAAGAAACTGAAAAGAAAAATCAAGCATCTTAGGAAATGGTTGAAAGACTCTAAGAAAGCTTATAAGAAGAAAGTGGAATCAAAATCAATAGGAACCTAGAGCGAGAATTTTCTTAATTCCATTGAAATAGAAACAAAGAACATTAGCACTTGTCCAACAAGGACTCAAACATAGGATGTTTGTACTAGTTCTGTAGAAACCCAAATAAATTTTTGTTCTTCTATGGAATTGATCAAGGTAGTTATTCAAACACATCTTCAAACAAACCTTTGTGTTCCTATGCCAATAGTAGAAACAACTATTCAAATAGATCTTCAAGTAGACCATTGTGTTCTTGTGTCAACAATGGAAACAACCATTCAAATAGATTCGGTAGCAACTTGTAGCAAGACTACTTAGATTGAGGTCATACCTCCTTATACCCCTTTGGTAGTAGAGGCTACTATTCAGAAGTTGAAGGTAGAACTAATAGAGTCACAAGAAGTTCTACAACAACATAAAAAATAATCTGTGCCTTTAAAGAAATACCAGGAGTTACTTAAAAAATTTAATGGCTTGACTACAATACAGGATGAGACCTATGCCACTCTTAGAGCGGAATAGAAGAAAGTGGAGGAAGTACGGGGACAATTTCAGAAATCCTTGGAGAAAATAAAAATTATTTTCTCTATTTATTCAGATGCACTAGCCTATAGGTCACCTACTACAAACCATGCCCTTTTTATGCTTGAATGATACTTGTTGTTAAATGTTAAGGTTATTAGAGTTGGTTAGTCTTTTGAGTTTAGTTCTACTACTGATTTTATTAAATGCTGCCAAAAATAGCACGAGGATGTGAAACATTTTCTATGTGAATTATATTTGCACAAATATTTCCTAGAATATGACAGGGATGCCAATCCCAGCCCCTTTATCGGGGATGTCCAATTTTAGGGTTTCATCTCCTTAAAAAAAACCATTTCAAATGGGCTAAGGCGCTTGATATTTTCCATAATATAGAAAGTGGATAGGATATTCGGGTAAGAGGTGAACCTATAAGGCCCCTGTTGATATTTATACAACATAAAAAGTTTATGGAACAAGAAGGGGTTGTGCCTACCATGGGCCCCATCCACAGACGTTATCAAGTCAGGTTTGGAATGTTTTTATGAAATTAGAGAAGCATCTCCCCTGGCTGCAAAGAAAATGTGGACAACTCTCCCAACAATGTCAGAAATTGAGAACCCTTTGGTTACAAAAACTTTAAGGCAACTGCAACTACACTTGTCTATTATGGTAACGTCATTCTGTGTGAGGGTCCTACTTAGATTGGATGTCGTTACAGAAACCTGATTATTTGGTATCCCCTTGATTGGTATCATTGTGATTATGAGCTATCAGAATATCATGAAGGCTGAGCCTTTGCAGTACTTAAAAATAAAAATGGTTTTCAACTTTACAAAGAAGAAACATATCCTGCATATTATTTGACTTAGTTGCATCTTAATTATCTTATTGCACGAGGAAATGTAAAAAAGGTAATATGGGGAGTATGTTGGGTCGTGGAAAAGTATGTTTTTCCTCCTCATTTACTTGATTAATCATATGGTTTTCATGAATTTTCTCTCGTCTTGATTATGTTCTCGAAGAAAAGACCTTGAAAAACGAATAAAGAAAAGTGTTGAACAAGTTACATACTTTTAGCATTAAAAGCCTAGGTTTTCTCTTGCTTATGCATTGGATGACTGGATTGGACAACTCTTGTTCCATTCGTTAAGAAAACAATGCAAAGAAAGGAAGATGTCATTATTTCAGTTGCGCGGGCCAAGCTAAAGATGGGAGGCAAAAAATTAAATTGACATGGAAAATATTATTATTTAGCCGAGCAATCTTGAGGATCTTTTGATCCTTGGGATAAGCTCTGATTTGCTAGAATTTCATAGAGAATATATAACACTAGTAGATGAAAAAGAGTTGTAACCTTTAATCATTTTTAGTTTCTAGCAAGACTTTGAATGTAGATTCAACCTTAAAGGCTGTAGTGATTTTTTAAAGACCTATTTTGAGTAGTCTAAGGCGTTGATCTATCTTTTCTATCTTTTTGTGAGATGGTTTCATAACATTTGGTATCAGAGCTTTGGATTCTAGAGTTTCACTGCTCCAAATAGGTCTTTATGGAAGTTTCACTATAACTTTGTTTCTGCGCCATTTCAAAAGCTAAGAAAAAGATCCATTTGAGATGAAATCTTGCTAAACCTCAGTTCCAAATTTTGGATCTTGTCTTGCTATATTTACGGAGATATGATCTGTGGAAGTTAGGGTTTGTTGCAAGCTCCATAATTTCATCTAAAATAGGTCATTGTGGAAATTTCGCTATAACACTTTTGCTACAAAGTTTCAGAAGCTAAAATAAAACCCCATTTGAGAAGAAATTAGTCTAAATCTTGGCTCCAAATTTCATATCTTATCTCTATATATTTTCGGAGATATAATCTGAGGAAGTTAGGGTTTTTGCGGACCCCCGAATTACATTCCAAACAGGTCACCTTTGGAAAATCGTCATAAATTTCTCTCTGAGCATCAAATTGACATTCTGTAAGAAGTTAAAGAAATATGACTGATTGTAGTGTCCTGTATATATTGTTCAAATCCTAATATTGAAATAGTGACACATGGCACTTCATACACTGCGCTCTACTGAACCAGTCTATAATCAGGTCATCGTGAGAGATTTGACATAACTCTTCCTTGCAGAATCCAACCTTGATCAAACTTTCAAGCTTAGAAAGAGGACTCATAGGGCTACTAGAACATTAAATTTTAGAACTTGGAGATCTAAAATTACAGAGTTACAATCATTTCTAGATCGAGCTCCTACAATCAAGAAAAAGAAATATGAGGAAGTTTGATGGCAAGGATCCAGTAAATTGGATACTACAGATGGAGAAATATTTGATCTACATGGCATACCACTGTTACGAAAGGTATGTCTTGCATCTAATTATTTAGAACCAGATAAATTTTTATGGTATAAAGTGGTTTGTTCTCATAAAACACTTATTTCGTAGTCAATTTTCACAGAGGAAATGATAGCACATTATGAGGATACAAAGATAAACACCTTCTTTAGCCAATTGATAAATCTTAAATAAAAGTGGTCAATGGCAGAGCACATTGAGGACTTTCAAAAATTGAATATAAGGGAAAATGATATTCTATAGAAGCAGAGGATTGATGTCTCCATAGGGACTTTAAAGGATAATATTCAACATGAGGTTCGTCTTTGGGAACCTGATTCATTGGTGAAGGCATTCAAGTTGGAAAGAAAAGTGGAAAGAAAAATTATGGCAACAAGGATGTCCACCCCTCACAGCTATAAATATGGAAGTGTTTTTTCTCCTAACCTTCCACAATATACAAGGTTGACACCACAACAATTAGAATAAAAAGGAGCAAAAGGGCTTTGTTACAATTGTGATAAAAAATATATTAAAGGTCATAAGTGTGCTGAGAAGAAATTATTTTACATTGATTGTGAAAAGGAGGAAGCAAAGGATCAAGAAACATCAAAGGAAGAGGATATACACTAGGAACCAAACCCATATAAGGAAGAAATGAAATCGACCATATCTTGTAAAGCATTGGCAAGAATTACCACTCCTCAAAATCTCAAGATAGAAGGACATATCAAGAAGAAAAAGGTTCAAGAAGTGAAATATCACATCGAGCATCAAGAAATTAATCCGAAAATATCTTGTAATGCATTAGATGGAATTATCACTCCTCAAACTACCAAGTTAGAAGGACATATCAAGAAGGAAAAGGTATTAGTGTTGATTGATTTAGGTAGTAAGCATAATTTTATTCATTGTAAGATAGGCAAGGAATTGAATTGTTTCCTATATCCAGCACTAGAGTGTCAAGTGATGGCTGCAAATGGAGGAACCATAAATTGCTCTGGAAAGTGCCATAATATCAAGATATCCATGGGAGAATATGTATTGAATAGCCCAATGATTTCTATTCCAATGGGTGGTGTTGATGTTGTATTAGGAGACCAATGGCTACAATCCTTGGGTACAATGGAATTTAATTTTCAAGAACTTTTCATGAAATTTTATTCAAAAGGAAAGGAAGTTGAATTAAGGGGTATTACAAGGAAATCGGGAAAGAAAATCATCTCTAATGGAATGACAAAGCTTCTAAATAAATAGCAAAGAGGCGTAATTGCACAATTATGTTCGTTAGAGGTTCCCACGTCGAACTCATCTATTTCTCCAGATCTCCAAAAAGTCTTGGACAATCATTCCGATGCATTTGAGACTCCCAAAGGCCTCCCACCTATTTGTGATAGTGATCATGCTATTCATTTTCCAGGAAGTGTTCCTCCAAACATTAGGCCTTACAGATATCCCTTTGCACAAAAGAGTGAAATTGAACATATGGTTGCAGAAATGCTAGAGGCTAGTATAATTCAACCTAGTCAAAGTTATTTCTCTGATCTAGTAGTATTGGTGCACAAGAAGGATGGATCATGGCGCAGGAGTATGGATTATAAAGATCTCAAGAAGCTCGTTATTAAGGATAAATTTCCCGTTCCTCTCATTGATGAATTATTGGATGAATTGCATGGAGAAATTTACTTCAGCAAGTTGGACCTTCATGTAGGATATCATCAAATCAGAATGAAGAATGAAGACATTATGAAATCAACATTTAGAACTCATGAGGGTCATTATGAATTTTTTGTCATGCATTTTGGCCTTACCAATGCACCTTCTACATTCCAAGGTTTTATGAATTCCATTTTCAAACTCTTCCTTAGAAAATTTGTGTTAGTATTTTTTTATGATATACTAATCTACAACAACTCTTGGAATGATGACGTTCAACATGTTGATAAAGTTCTCAGAATATTAGATGAGAAAAAAATATATGCAAAAACCTTCAAATGTTTCTTTAGATTACAAGAGGTGGAACACTTAAGTCATATGGTGTCTCATGAAGGTGTTAAAGTATACACTCAACAAAAAAAATTTCTCCAACTCTTAAAGTATAACCTCACATTGGCACAAAATCCAATGAAACAATAGGAAAACCAACATCAGAAAGAAAGAAGTTTTGATATAGGTGACTAGTGTTATAGCTCCAAATATCACTCCTGAGGTTTGTGATGCTGCACTCATGGCCTAGGGAAACCCCTCCTTCCAGACCTGGTCCCAAATTTAAAAAACAGTGTTTTATTCCCTATACGCGATATTGCCTTGAGCTAAATGCGTGTATACGCGGGTTTGTGTATACCCAACCCGCATGTATGTTTAAAAACACTTAAAACAGATAAATCTCCTTAATTTCGGGTGGAGATCACGGGTTTTACCTGTTGATTACTTGTTAGTGCCCGTGGCCCAACTGTTCCCAACGAATTCCAAACTAAAAAAATACTTTGGGAGAAGTATAAAAAGGCTTCTATGGGAAGGCCAAAGGGAGGAGAGAAGAGAGAGAAAGATTACTGTGTTGAAATTTCCCTGACCAAGTCTAAAGATCCTTGTGCCTCTTGCACTTTCCCCATTCTACAGGAAACCCTTGTTTCCTTGTGTGTGTTGATGATTTCATACTACTTGAGATATCATGGAGTAAGTCATGGAAGGATTTTGTTAAAGGCTTGAGACTGGAGGAATCTAGGAGACGGTTCCACTTGGAGCTTGCGAAAGGATGAATCAGGTGAAATTATTCCTTTTCTGTACTTTATTTGTCTATAATAAAAGAAACACATGTCTTTGTTCCTGATATAGATCTTCTTCATGTTATGATATTCATATTATGATTCAT
The DNA here is from genome assembly GCA_000404065.3 of Pinus taeda. NCBI lineage: Eukaryota > Viridiplantae > Streptophyta > Pinopsida > Pinales > Pinaceae > Pinus > Pinus taeda. The sequence goes on along the minus strand of APFE030044115.1, from coordinate 57,277 downwards.
ATGTGAACGATTGTTTAATTGCATAACTAACTACCTTTCCTTATGATATGAAGATGGTTTCTTTATGATGTTTAGTCCATATACTACTGTACTTTCTTGAATTGATTGTTTTGCAGGTCAAAGGATCAAAAGGAACTCCAAGAAGGGTTTGGACCCGGGAAGGCTCTTCTCAAATGTAGGACCTCAGGTACGCCCCCTATCGTAGAGTTTGCTTATAGGAGCATTATGATTGTATGGAATGTGTGTTTCTTTGCATAGATAACCTCCAGTCTGCTAGGGTATTCACCCAAGACCCTAGGGGAGTTTATCCCACAACAACTGGGTATTTTTACAAATACAACCATACAAATAAATGTCCCTCAAGCAAGCTAAGAAGGATAACAAATTATCTCCAAAATACTATGGTATTTACAAGGCACTACAAATTATTGGTACTATGGAATACAAATTGGAGCTTCCTGCATCTTCCCGAGTGCCCCCATCTTTCCATGTTTCATGCTTAAAGAAGTTTATAAGTGACAAGATCCAAATTCAAACAATATTGTCGGAACTTGACAAGGAAGGAAACATCGTATTGGAACTTGAAGCAGTCACAGAAACAAGACCCTGAAAACTATGAAATCAATTAATATTAGAGTATCTCATCAGGTGGAAGAACTTACCCATTGAAGATTTCAGATGTGAGGATGAGAATTTTATATAGAAGCATATAGAACTACTCAAGCATTGAGGAAAACACTTTTTGAAGGAGTGGGACATGTTAGGTCCCTATACTACTAGTGTAGCCCCTTATTGTTATTAGTACAACCCCCTTATTATATTTTTGTGCCCATGTAGTCTCCATATTGTTATTATTATGCCCCATGGAAGCTCACTATTGTTATTATTGTGTCATTACATTATTATTATTATGTCCGCTCTGATTATATTATGACCCCTTATACTCCTATATATAAAAAGGAGGTATTGCCATTTGTATCATCCAAGAATTGTTGATTTGTGTAATGTAAAGGAGGTTACCCTCTCAAAGAGGCTTATTTCTAAGGTCTTGATCTATCTTTTCTATCTTTTTGTGAGTTGGTTTGATAAAAAATTCACAGTAAAGTAAGTCTTGTAATTGATTATATTTTCTCTCCACATATTCTTTTTACGATTGCAGAATTCATTATTTCTAGCTTTGGATGCTCCTTGTGATTAGTGTAGTTTAAGTAGCTTCTTTCAATATGTGTGGATTTGTGTTATGAAACCAGCTCAAGAAAAGATAGAAAAGATAGATCAACACCTTAGAATTCAGCCTCTTCGAGGGGGAAACCTCCTTTACATTACATA